>AYEL01083227.1:0-20456 GCA_000484575.1 Olivierus martensii | reverse complement strand
CGTGTGTGTTCGTGAACCGAAGCATCGTTCGTAAAGCGAAGCAAAATTTGTTCGCAAATGGTGTTCGTAGACCGATTTGTTCGTGAACCGAGACGTTCGTAATCCGAGGTATCACTGTATTTTGAATTTCTCTTTATAAACACTACAAATTATTACTGTGCTAAGGGTTTCGATACCAGATCTTTTCGTTAGCAAGCCGAAACACAACGCATGACTAAATGATTCTTTTACAGATGTTTTTGAATTTCTCTTTATAAACACTACAAATTATTACTGTGCTAAGGGTTTCGATACCAGGTCTTTTCGTTAGCAAGCCGAAACACAACGCATGGCTAAATGATTCTTTTACAGATGTTGACTATTCATATAAGTGTAAAAAATTTGAAAAGAAATTATCATAATGAAAATATAGCAACGAAAAATCAAGTTTTTGCAAAAATATTGCGTTTTTCAATAAAAAAATTTATTTTCTGATCATTAAATATCAGATCATCCACAAGTAATGTCATTTTTTTAGTGCTATACTTATTATAACGTGTATCAGCTTGTCTAAACATGAACTTTTAAAGCGTTCACAACGTTAGAAGTGTGTTATTGATTCAAATAGAAAATATATATTTGATTAAATTAGTGAATTATTTTTTATATCCTTTCAAACCTTAATGTTATAAATAACATTATTCCTGAGATGACTTGATATATCAAAATATTTATATAGTCTAAATACCTAGTGATGTCTTTCCAATAATGATGGTCTTCCAGAAGTTTTTCTAACTTATCAATAAGATAGATAGTCGAAAATTTGGGTAAATGTATAGGGATCACTTATATACAAGTATCCAGAAATATGAAATTCAAAAAATGTTTCTCATGGGGTGAGAAAGAGTACTAAAGGTCAACACTAATGCTTATGGAAATGTTCCAAAAATATTTTTATTTTGAGTTTGAAAGCCAATATTTAACTTGTTGGGAATTTTTTTTATCATTGAGAAGTATTCTCTGCCCCTAAATCTAAATTAGTTATTGTTACGCGATGATTGCCGTTTCCATTTGAAAATTTAGAAGTAAATGTAATGAAATGCTCAAAACAGAGTAACTGGAAGAAATTATCAACGTATTGGATGCCCTATATGTCAATAAATACGTATTTAGAAAGATTCTGTTTCAATGCCACTTCATATAGTTAACAACCGTTATAATCGAATTCAGTAACGTGGAGATTTGAAATAATTTTTACAAATTTTTTCATGTCTATGGATACTGTTCTTTCAAATTTAAAAATCTCATTTCTTTGTATGTTGCTTTGGTGCGGTTGTTTTTCGATGACGTCATTTGAGCGCTTATGTGACGTCGTCGCGATGTGACATTATCTATTTATTACTCGACAACGTCACGAGAACTGGTGACGACATTCCAAATTCGAAAAAAAATTATTTTGCTGTATAATTTATCATAGCATTTGGAATCAGTTGGCTGATTACGATAACATCATGTAATGATGTCAATCAAACCCCATAAATTTATAAATTTTATGGAGAAGTTTACGATGAATCTTGTCAAAAGTAATATTTTACTATGTAATTTATTTAGCATTATAGCATTTGGAATCAATTGATTGATCATGATGACGTCAAATCGTCGCGGTAATAACATCACCATGACACCAACTGTTCCCCCATGGGTCATCAGAGTCACACAACAATGACGCATTGCGACATTATCCATTGTTACATTATACGACGTCAAGTCGGTGCGGCTGTGATGTTATCCCGAATCCGGATAAGACTTTGAAGAATTTAAATGAAGGTTCAGGAAGGTGCGGGCCCGGTCGTTCAACCTCAACCATTTGGTTGACGTATCATGGGTATTGGTCAGCCTATGATGGATTCTACAAGTGGCCGCCATGTAACTCGTGCGATATGGCGGCTTGACCTATCTAACCTAACCTAACAACCATTTTGCCGTGCAACCCAGGAATGTTACAGTTCGTACACCGTACACCATAATAGCTCAAAATCGGATGTGTTAATGGTTTTTATTAATGATCTTTCATTTTTACAACAAAAAATGGCGTTTCCCCGTAATCTGAGATATTATGCAATTTGTAAATATCAAGTATAAGACATACTTGATAAGTCTTCATAAGTCTGGAAAGTAGATTTTATAGAAAACATTAATAGGTAGCAAAATGATTTCGATTGTTTGTAAGTTTATAAATATTAAGGTGGCGGTGCCATTAAAAACAAACATATTGGGACACATGGAAAAAAGGTTGAGAAACCTTGCTCTAAACATCCTAGAATTAGCAAAAATCACTTCAATATATTCATAAAAGGATCAAGAATTATAATGATCAACATATAACATTTTCAATTTATAAATTAGTTTAATCATTGTATTACTAATTTTAAATTCCAGTTAAATCTTACAAGGGAACATCGCACTCGATGTGTCTAGGATTTTAATCATTGTATTACTAATTTTAAATTCCAGTTAAATCTTACAAGGGAACATCGCACCCGATGTGTGTAGGATTTTGCCAATATTTTGTCATCTGAAGAGCATAAACAGTAGATGAAGAATCACCCCTATATTGGGGACCACTACTCTAGCGTTTTCGAGAGAATCACCCCTATATTGGGGGCCACTACTCTAGCGTTTTCGAGAAAATATCTTTTGAAATTTCAGAAATTTTTTGTTTTACTTAAATAGCGAACGCTCGGAAATTCGACTACGTGGTGTAGTGGCGTAGTGGTTATGTCGGGAAAGTGCTGTAGTTAATTCTATAATTAGTTATATACCTAAGAAAAACAGTTTTAATTCTTCCAATGTTTTACAGGATATTAATAAAAAGTTTTTTGGTCTGCTGAATAGTGCTGTAGTTAATTCTATAATTAGTTGTATATCTAAGAAAAACAGTTTTAATTCTTCCAATATTTTACAGAATTATTTAGGCTATATAAATATTAATAATGAAAAATAAAAATTCTTTATTAATAGAAAAATAGAAGAGCTTTATACAGTTGAACTACTGCCTTTGGCAGAAAATAGGCTATATAAATATTAATAATGAAAAATAAAAATTCTTTATTAATAGAAAAATAGAAAAGCTTTATACAGTTGAACTACTGCCTTAGGCAGAAATTTTGAGAATGGAAGTTAACATAGTATGCCAATAAAATCAGAGGATTTATTACTTATGATTATCAGAGGATTTTTGGCTGCTATTTTGATTTTTCTGATTTTGAAGCAAACAAAGCTTTTACTACAAATCTAGTTGTACTGTATTTATAGTTAAATATGTAGATTAAAATGCCTTTTTATGAATGTTTAGCATTTATTTATTTCAATTAAGGTTCATATTTTCAAATATTTTTGATACTTCAGGCTTTAAAAAACTCGCAAACTCAGGAACTGATTAAGCAGGAACCCATAAATTGAGAACTTTCTGTATAATCAAATATTAGAATCAATTTATATAATTTTCTCACAGCCATGATTTAGCAATCAATAAAGAATATATAGGAAAAATGCAAAAAGCTTTAACATTGAACATGCACAAATGATACTGAGAAAGATAACTTCTGTATTATCTAAGAAATGTTATGAGCATAATATTAAAATACATTTGAATAAAAAATAAAATTATTAAACCAGATTTTACTACACAAAAAGGAAAATCTGTAGAAGCAACTGAAATTTAATGAAGGAGAAAAAGGATATAGAATCATTGGTGACAATGGGCTTATAAATTATTAATTTTCTGGAAATGGTATCTAGAAAGACTGAAAACATAATATTATATTGAAGAATATTTTATTATTTATAAGCTTTATTATTTATTATTTACATTATTCTCTTGGTTTATCAAAACCTAATTTTATTGTTGTGAAAATTCATAAATGAATGAATTTATCCATTTATTGATATACAAATACAGTGGTACCTTGGTTAACGACATCTTCGGATAACAATGAGTGGCTGTAAGGAAAAAATGTCTTGGTTAATAACGTAGACTTTGGTTGACGACTCCTGATTGCCCCTTTCCACTCAAATAGAGTACTAAGGGAGCCGACATGTCATCACATAGGTTAAGTTGGAATGTCTGTTTTTTCTACATTTTCACATAGATTAAGTTGGAATGGTTCTTTGCTTTCTACATTTTGCTTTTAATTTAATTTTGGCTCAGAACCAGCTCCCTTAGTACTCTATTTGAGTGGAAGGGGGCAATCAAAATTTAGCCACCAAGCTTACCATACAAAAGAAAAGACTCCTGATTATGTGAACTTCGACAAAATAGAGCTCTGTAAAACAACTTGTCATTGTATCATGTGATTTGTTAGCTCAGTTGATAATCATTAATTTTTTTTTTATCACAATTCAAATCTGACATCATTATTATTAAAATTAATAAAATTATAACCATATAAAAATATATTTAACTAAATGATAATTAACATATAGTAATGAAAACAAATTGTTTAATTAATTAAAAATAGATGTGCAACAGTTCACTAGTTTTTAGTTTCTTAAAGATGATTTCTAGACGATTATTATTTTAAATTCTGCAAACAAAGTCTTATCCTATTGTTTGTTTGTGTTATATATTACTTGACACCTGCAAATGGTGTGATATCAAAGTTTTGGATTCCATTAAAGAAAAAACGTTTGTCCGAGATCCTACAGTACATATAGACAATAAATCAGCGAGTGCATGTCAGTGTTCATTCGCTATCAAAAGGCAAAATCAAATCTTCTTTGACACCTGCAAATGGTGTGATATCAAAGTTTTGGATTCCATTAAAGAAAAAACGTTTGTCCGAGATCCTACAGTACATATAGACAATAAATCAGCGAGTGCATGTCAGTGTTCGTTTGCTATCAAAAGGCAAAATCAAATCTAATCTGTATAGTAATCATTGAATTTATAAGCTGCTAATGTATTTACGGGTTCATTTGTCAAAAAATTCCAAAGTGAGCCCAATTGTCCTTCTGTTGAAGATTGATAATTAAAAACGGTTTTCATAAACAATTCATTTTATTAATGTTAATTGTTTTTGTAGCAAATATGGAAAAATAAATATTTTTCCATATTTTTAGGACATTTTAAATGAGTTTTATCTCTTTGTAATACTTACTATGGTTGTGGGAAGGAGCCGGAATGAATTAATCAATTTTCAATTGAATCCTAAGGAGGAATCGCGCCTTGGATAACGACAGTAATCCTGGAATGGATTACCGTCATGGGGTACCACTGTATAATTTTCATAATAATAATGAAAATTTTGCTGAAAAATGAATAAATGATTAAAAGCAAGGTGGCAATGTGACATATCAATATTTTATTGAAGTATATTAATTTAATATATTAAATACTTTATAAAGCAAAACTTTTTGAAAAAATAAATATCCAATTATTATGTAAGATGAGATTATTTTCCCCTTCAAGAGTTCTGCCATAAGCTAAAATAAGCTAATAATTAAAACTTTACAGGATTTATAAAACACAATTACATAATAAAAATGGTCTTATTGTTTTAAACAAATGAGTAAAAAAAGCCATTATTTTCAAACAAAAGCATACATTTTATAGATAAAATTATTATTTATTAAAATAAAATAAAGATTACACCGTTTTATATTTTAAATAATATAATATGCAATATTTATTTTTTTTTAATTAATCTCCTATAAATTATCTAAAAAGAAATCATGATACAATGAGTTCTTTAAGGTGCTTTTGTACAATATTTTATTTGAAATACAAAATAAAATGATATAAAAATATATATTCAAATTAATTTTGATCATAAATTAACACAAATCCAATAAGATATATATCTAAAACTCTGTAGAATGACTCTCCCTCTCTGAACAAAAACTTCTTTAATTGCTTGGACTAATTTCATTAGCAATTTTTGAATGAGAGAGATCAAACTTGAATGACTTTACAGGCCAGAACAACCAATGAATGCAATAAAAAAAACAAATTATAACAATATAACACTTTTCAATAAAGATGAGTGAGTCAGCTTATTTTATATAGCCAGTTCTACTTTATTGGAAAATAAATCATTTGGTAAAAGCAACAATTGTAAAGGCGACCAATACAGTTCTGTTGGATTTCGACTCTACAGTGAAATGTGATAACATGAAGTAAGATGTACTTGGAAAATCAAAAATAGACCTAATCAGTAGCAATGACATGTCTCAAGTGCTCAGGAAGAGTATGGATCCCACAGTGGTAGAACTCAGTGGAACATGAACCAAAATAAGTCATCTAATGCATGTATCACCTTGTCAAGGATTTGGAACTATCATCTTCACAGACTGTTGAAACAAAGAATAATCCAAAAGAAACAAATGAAACAAAGAATAATCCAAAAGTGCAATGTCGAGAATATGGAGAATGCATTAGTTTTTCCAACCAAGCTGGATAATAGTGTCATAGGTGACCTTAGCAACATGTGATTTTGCATTGTTCTGTAAAAGAATGATATCTCTATGATTCACAAGTGCTGGCTCCATGGTTTTCAATTTTTCATACACACATTCCAATTTCTACAAGTACACAGTTACATTGATTGTCTGGCCAGGTGATTTTGTAATGCACAATACCCGAAACAGTCCACCAAACAAAGAGCATTGCAAAGTCGCGAATTTTAATGAATATCAATAATACTAATTACAACTAAACCTAATAGTTCTAGTGACTCTGCAATCCAGAGTTCGGCCTGAGCTCAGGTCTTTTTCTAAACTCTAACTTCAATATAATTAACTTCAAAACAACCTAAAACAACTAACATTAATTGGCAAAAACAAAACCAGAAATCAGAAATTACAACTAGAAGTACCGATTAATTGTTAGATCTAAGAATAACAAAACAATGTTAGAAACTTATACTAATCAACTAAATTTCTCAAAACAAGTTAAATAATAAAATATATAAATTTATTACTCCAAAACACTTACAAAAAGTGTTAATAAATGCTTTATTGGAAATATAATAAAGCAACAATCAGTTAACCAACAAAACTTGATTAATCCAATTCAAATATCAAAACAACTACTCACAAGAACAAATCTTAAATACTAATTAAATCTACTATCTCCATCACCGATACAAATTTTAAACAATAGTAGATCTTTACAAGAATTTTAATGTCACTTAGCCAACCTTACGTTGATACAACACCTCAGTGAATCGTTGGTTGTGTCGGCTTTTATATTGAGTGAGGTACAGTCTCGTGTTGCTTCATTTACATAAATACACGTAAAAAGTTTAAATTGATTAGCTTACAGAGTTATTCATTCATGTCATCCTCTTTACAATTCATTTATATATCAAACAAAACATTGATACAGAATCATTTTTATTTTCTCATATCAGATCAGTGGTAAAACTTATTTAGATTAGATGACGACGTCATTAGCCAAACATTAAAGAAAAAGCATTTAATTAAACGTTTATAAAAATTAAAATAATAATTATTGAAATAAAGGGAAAACATATTAATAAATTTATGACACTTTTCGACTAATTAATTAATTAACTCAATTAATGAAAATTTGCATTATAGTTTTTTTTGATAATTTTTTAAAAATATGATCCGATTTTTTTCATTCATATCTTATTTTATTCATAAGACTTGCTGCTATTAAAAACTACTAAACATTTTGTTGGATGGCTAAGATTTCATATAAAAAAAATCACGTTTTCTCCAATCTCATAATGAACAAAAAGTTGTAAAAGAAATAAAATTTGAAAAATTTTTTTACATTTTTAGAATGACAATAAAAAACATAATTGTAAATATTTCAAAAAATTTTGATGAAAATTAAGCAATATTTCACAATTTTAATTTTTTGCACATTAATTAGATTTATTTTATAAACATTGATAAGACTTCAGTGGGTTAAAAAAGTCAGATCTGCTATTTCTAAGTACAAAATACCCAGAATTTAGTAAAAATTTAATTACTAAAAGATGGATTATTCAATTCCTGTTAGAAGTAGCAAATTTATTGAAAGTCTCTAAAAGATGCTAGAGCTGTTTATAAATGGAAAAATATATAATTTTCAATTTATTATGTAAGATCTGAGGTGAATAGTAATAGATCTTTAGACAAGATGATTTTACAATGAAAATATATTTTTTCTAGTCAATCATATATATTATATATAGGACTGACCAGAAAATGCCTGGATACAAATAAAAACAATATTATCTAAAAGCTCTTGTATCAACAGCATATGAAAATAATGTCAATATTATACTATAAAGGTTCACCTACACTGTTTCTTATAAATTCGAAATGATTATAGCACTTAAAACAGGAATACTAATATGCATATACAAATAACACTAAAATTATATACCAAAAACATTTATTCGAAGTGCTTTCGGCTTAGTTACAGTCCTCATCAGTGGTACATTCCATTACTGAATATTAAAATCAAACAGAACTACAATATTTCAATCAAACAGGTTTGATTGAAGTATTCAGTAATGGAATGTAATGCTGACAAGGGCTATAACTAAGCTGAAAGTGCTTTAAATAAACTGAATAAAGTTTTTGGTGTATAATTTTAATGTTATTTGTATACGCATATTAGTATTCCTGCTTTAATGCCAATATTGATTGAAAAAATGCTAAGGTTATAAGGAATTTAAATGAAGTTTCATAAAAAGTAACAGAAATTTTATAAAACAAATTAAAAAAACATGCAAATATTTTTAATTTTAATGATCTTCATTGCCTTTTTACTGCTATTTTTTTTTATTTTGTGTAATTTTCCTAATGTCTAAAAAAAAATAAAAAATCACAATTATGATGCCATACACAGTCCTGTAATACTTTTAAGTAGTTCATTGTTTTTTTGTTTTGTTATCACCACTGTTATTTTAGTATATCCAGATATGTCTTTTTGAACACTTTCTCAATTATGTATAATTGCATTAGTTTATTATAGTATACAGGCAATGCTTCTGAAGTCATTGGTTTGTTTATATTTGTAGACGTCCTTCTTTTTTCTGTGTGCACCATATAGTTGATGAGAGGATTGAGAACATTTCTGTAAATAATTTTATCCTGCCAAGAGCTTTTTTCAATGTATATTTGAGAATTTGATAAAATAAGAAGTAAAGCTTGTTCAGCAGAAAAAAAAATTAAATGGTCATTTAATTTTGTTTCTTCTACTGAAAATACTTTATATCATGTTATTTTCAGTTCAAAGCATATTCATCATTTCTATTAAAAGATTAGGATTTCAGATGACCAAATCATAAAAGCTGAATTACATAATTTCAATAAATAGTAAATTATAAATTAGATAGTAGATTCTTATAAAATCAAAAATACTCTGTAATAAACTATTAATTATGAAAGTATCAATTTTTATAGGAGAATTCCATTAAATACCTGAACTAATTTGATTACTTGCAATTTATTCCTCCAGAAGCCACGATGTTCTGTATTAATAATAAAATCTTCATTTGCCAAAATTGACACTTGCTAGCTACAATTCAGAAAATGAAATAAAAATTGCTAACTGAAAAATTTAATTTTGAATAAAATAAAATGACCAGAATATTGTTTACTATTCATTAGAATAACAAATACATTTTAAACTGAAATATTAAAAAAATAAGTACTACAATATAATTATGACCTATTAAAAAATAAATCATCAGTATTTTGATGGATTTCCATTTGAAATAAATGCAAATTTGAAATATTGATTTACATATATAGTGCAAATTGACAAATAGCAAGATTTTATGTATCTGTAATATGAACTGTTAGGATATTAAAAAATTTGAAAAATCCAATTGATCTGTACAATAGAGCGTCAATTATCCGAACTATTTGGAACCAAGAGTAGTTTGGATAAGCGAATATGAACTGTTAGGATATTAAAAAATTTGAAAAATCCAATTGATCTGTACAATAGAGTGTCAATTATCCGAACTAATTGGAACCAAGAGTAGTTTGGATAGGCGATTTTTTCGGATAATTGATCTGATAGAAAAATAAGAAAAAAAAAAAAGTAAAAAATACAAAATAAATTTCAAATATATATGTTTTATTGTTTACATAAGTTATTCTGCCTTATTTGTTTTCTATATTATTATTATTATATTAAATAGATATATATACAGTAGTTTAATTGTCAATTGTTTCTGCATACAGTCGATGCGCATAACAGAAGCTTAGATTCTCCCACCCTACACATTGTATGGTGGGAGTATTGATGGAGGCCTATTGCATATCACAATTGAAAATTACGTTTGGTAAGCGACATTTTGATTAATTGATGCTCTACTGTATTTATATATGTATTTTTTTCTAATATAGGTTGCTTGAAATATTAAAAACTATTCTGAGTTTACAGGGTGAAGAAAAACTTCGTTGTAAAATTTTGTGTACTGATAGGGGCCTTGAGACAAGTTGAAAATGTCTAATGAACATATGGTCTAAACAGTACCTTTTTGGAGTTATAACTCTTCAAGCTAGCCAATCACCATCAAGTATACAATGCGTTGCTTGCCTTCTTACTAACCCAATAGTAACAGTTAACAACAGTTTCTCATGCTCTCCCACTCTGTTCATTAATCTTGTGTTTCTCATATATGATGGAATCTCCAGATATTGATGATTTTCAATATTGTGGCAAAAAATAAGATTCTATTGATTGGTATGCTGCCAAATTTCATCACTTCCATCAGGTATAAATTTGATGATTTCAAGAGTAAGGTCTATGAATCTTCTAAATCACTTTGGAATTGCCTGCTTTTATTCTAAGATAAGATTATTTTGGATGTGCTGCTGGAATATGAGGTTAATTCAAATCAGTCACTTAATATTAAATCCAATAAGAGTACTGATATGAAGGATGTTGATTTCGAAAGATCAAAAGGTATTTAAAAGTTTGGTTTGTTCTATTAGATCGGTTCTACATATTTTCATTGAATGCACCATTGAAAGTGCATTCAATTCAAAGTCAATTCTGTTGTTGATTTTAAATCTGTTTTAAATACAAATAACAAACACCTTAAACTTTCTTAAATCTCATATTTTGAGATGTGAAGATAATATAGAGGTTTTGTCTAAGAATGTTATAGAAGTGTCTTAATTGATCATTTTAATGGCTTAGTTAATGATAAATTGGTTGAAATTACTAATTTAAAAATTGATACAAGTAAAACCTCTGATGCTCCTCTGGGTAAAGATAATTGTGACATGAGTTGTAATAATAATGTTATTAAACTAAGCTATAGAGACAAACCCATATCTTGAAGTGTGTTTATTACCCATGTTGAAACTCGGATATCTTTAATTCCTGCTAGTAGTAATTCAAAATTCCAAATTAACAATTTTATCTGATTCCAGCAATATTTTAAAAAGTGAAAGCCAGAGTTGGGGTGTTGGCAGGAAAATGTGCCAGCACCGACACCTACACTTTTTATTTTGCAGACACCAACACTGACTCCTCTGATAATAAACACAATCACAAACACACACAAAAACAAAAACACACACTGCTGATTTTTTAGAACACATTTTTATTCAATATTATTACTGAAAAAATTATTCATCTGAAAAAAAAAAAATTATTTAATACATTTTAAAAATTTAAAACCAATAAATTATAAGCAATGAGAAAGTTATTGCCTACATTGACTCCTAAAACTGCTGACACCGACTTCCCAACCCTGATGATAGCATTTAATCTAATGGTAATCTCTACAAATTTGTCCTTGGACAGTGTATATATTTTTTGTGTATATTCATTGAAAATATGCCCTTTTCACAATGGTTCCTAAATTTAAAAAATTTAGGAACCATTGTGAAAAGGACGATAACAGAATGCACTTTCAATAGTGCATTCAATGAAAACATGCATATCTGATCTAACCTAAAAATGCCATGGTAGTCAGAAGGCATGCTACTCTCACTATTCGTGCCACTATTTTGATTTTTCTGATTTCAGAGTAGACAATGGAGTTTCTGCTACAAACTCAATCATTGTATTATATAGCTATGTATGTAGTTTGAAACATCTATTTACGAATATTTAATTACAAAAAATAAATGCTAATGATTATACTTTTGATTTTTTGATACTTCATATTTTAAAAAATTCAAAACTCAGGAACTTTTTAAATGGGAATTTGTAAATAGAGAACTACCTGCATTCTTAGAGGAAGAATATTCTAGTTAACAAAAACAAATGAATGTAGCACTATTTAGCACTTTTTGCTAAATAGTGCTACATTCGTTTGTTTTTGTTATCTTCCAGTATAGCAGAAGTTATGAACACTTTGAATATTCTAGTTACTGCTTTAATACAAGGGTAATTCAATAAGTAAGTTACAAATCGAAGTTGCAACCTTCATTTTTTAATTAAGTGCAGGAAACTGTCACCGCTAGATAGCAGCACTATCTAGTGTTATTGTGACGCACAACAATCGTTCTGCGCATGACTGTACAAGATGGTGGCACCCGAGTACATGTACGATGATAGAACAGCGTGCTGTTGTGCGTTTTTTGTGGGCAAAACATATGGAAGCAAAGAATATCCACAAGGAAATGCTGCCCGTGTATGGTGAACATTGCCTGTCACGTCAGGCAATCCATAATTGGGTGCAGAAGTTCTCGGAAGGGCGGACAAGTATCGAAGACGAACATAGAACCAGTCGGCCGGTGTAGATCGCCAAACCAGAAACGTCAAGTAGGAGGTCCTCCAACATCCACGAAGATCGCTACACCAGAAACGTCAAGTGGGAGGTCCTCCAACATCCACCTTACAGCCTGAACCTCACCCTGGCGATTTCCACTTGTTTGGCCCTTTGAAACATCATCTTTCAGGAGAACGCTTTCCTGACGATGAAGCAGTTGAATGAGCAGTGCGCGCATGGTTCCAACAGCAACCAAAAGAATTTTATGTCACAGGTTTCCAGGGACTTGTGAAACGGTGGGACAAGTGCTTAAATTTGTATGGAGATTATGTTGAAAAATAAATGTTGTTTGTATATCATTATCTCCATTCATTTCTTTTCAATCACGATTTGTAACTTACTTATTGAATTGCCCTTGTACAATATATGCTTTTTTCATGATTATTTTATATTTCATTTCCCACAGAATCAATAAAAATTGTAAGCAATGACATATAAATATTCCACATGCAATTTTACCATAATTATTAAGCTCAGTTATGTTGTGAAATATAAGGGACATGCTATGTATAACAAGATATTTTACAAACCATCACATATTATGAAGCAAGTAAAATGGCTGCAGCAAAATAATAGATTACCTGCTAGTGAAAAATGTGTCGCATCACATCCGGCAGCATGGGGTCGCCTATAGCAAGCGTTTTAAATCAATATATACATATGTTCCCAGATTACGATGTAGAGATTAACTAACGATTCGTGTTAGTCTATCTCTACATCATGATCTGAAAACATATGTATATAATCATTTAAAAAGCTTGCTACAGGCGATGCAATACAACATACATTCTACCAGCAGATAGCAGCCATGCCTAAATGATATATTATGTAGTAACAAGTTAAAAACTTTGGCATCTCTAACAAACTTATTTTAGTTTTTAAAGATTTAGTATGAATTAAATTAAACAAAGTCTTATTTATAATTTGATTTCCAATAAATTACTTATTGTATCTTTATAGAATACAATGGATTCCGCTTACATTGCAATACAGTAGGTCCTCATTTAATATTGTCCAAGTTAACACAAAACAGTCGATTCTGCTTAATTGGACCACCAAGAGAACTGGCTGAGCAGGGCCATAGAAAACTGAAAATGTTACCAGAGATTATTATTAATACAGTGGATTCCGCTTAACTGGGGCAACGCATAATTGCGAAAACAATATATATATAGTGGATTCTGCTTAATTGGGCCAAATCTCAAGAATGAAAACCAAACTAATAAACTAATACAAAATTTAAATGCTTAATTGGGATAACTTTTCACTTGATTGGAACAGTATTAAACTGATAAACTAATACATAATTTAAATGCTTAATTGGGACAGGAGTCAAAGAATGGAAACCAAACTAATATATAATTTAAACACTTAATTGGGACGATAGCAGGAAAGGAATTTTCAATTTTTTATATATTTTAGGGATTTTTCGAAAGTATAACAACACTACATACACTAACAAGGAATTTTCAATTTTTGATATATTTTAGGGATTTTTCAAAAGTATGGAAACACTACTCAATTTTTGATATATTTTAGGGATTTTTCGAAAGTATGGCAATACTATATGCACTAATACTTCCAATTTTTGATATATTTTAGGGATTTTTCGAAAGTATGGCAACATTACATTTTGATATATTTTAGGGATTTTTCGAAAGTATGGCAACACTACGTGGAATTTTCAATTTTTGATATATTTCAGGGATTTTTCGAAAGTATGGCAATATTTTTGATATATTTTAGGGATTTTTCGAAAGTATGGCTACACATACACCCACTAATCTTTGCCAAGATTTCAAGAAAGGATTTTACACTCAAGTAAAATTGCTTGGCTGATAAAAATTAAAAATCAGCTCATTTAATACAAGCCATCGTAGACTCACTGAAATAAACCAAAATCTACCGTAGTGTTTAATACAAGCCATGATAGACTCACTGAAATAAACCAAAATCTACCACACCATTTAATACAAGCCATTGTAGACTCACTGAAATAAACCAAAATCTACCATAGATATACAAGCCAAGATAGACTCGCTGAAATAAACCAAAATCTACCATAGACTGTTCCTACAACAAGAAAATCAACTGTGTGAGGAGTGGGCATTACAGAAAGTAATTCTAGGCCATGGTAGATTCGCTGAAATAAACCAAAATCTACCATAGATGCGTCTTAAAAAGAAAATCAACTGCGTAAGGAGTGGGCATTACAGAAAGAAATTAAAAGAAAATCAACTGCATAAGGAGTGGGCATTACAGAAAGAAATTCCTAATCAACTGCGTAAGGAGTGGGCATTACAGAAAGAAATTCCAGGAACATCGAATAAACCAAAATCTACCATAGCGTGCCATAGTAGACTCCTGATATAACTGTTGTACTAAAATTTACCATAGCACGTTTTCCTACAACAAGAAAATCAACTGTGTGAGGAGTGGGCATTACAGAAAGTAATTCTAGGCCATGGTAGATTCGCTGAAATAAACCAAAATCTACCATAGATGCGTCTTAAAAAGAAAATCAACTGCGTAAGGAGTGGGCATTACAGAAAGAAATTAAAAGAAAATCAACTGCATAAGGAGTGGGCATTACAGAAAGAAATTCCTAATCAACTGCGTAAGGAGTGGGCATTACAGAAAGAAATTCCAGGAACATCCAAAAGAAAATAAATCTACCATAGCGCGTCTCCTACAACAATAAAATCAACTGCGTGAGGATGGGCATTACAGAAAAAAATTCCAGGAACATTCAAAAGAAAGTGTGATGAATTACAGAAAGAAATTCTGGGAACATCCAAAAGAAAGCGTGATGGAAAAGAGAAAGAAATTCCAGGAACATCCAAAAGAAAACGTGATGGAAAGGATCTTGTCTCCTACAAAAAGAAAATCAACTGCATAAGGAGTGGGCATTACAGAGAGAATTCCGGGAACATCCAAAAGAAAGCGTGATGGAAAGGATCCAGAAGTCACAAGAAAATCAACTACGTGAGAAGTGGGCATTACAGAAAGAAATTCTAACAAGAAAATCAACTGTGTGAGGAGTGGGCATTACAGAAAGAAATTCCAGAAGATCATCAAAAAGAAAGCGTGATGGAAAGGATTCAGAAGTCGAAGAAGCATTAAATCAATGGATTTCTACAGTTAGTGGGCGAAGCGTGAATATCAGTGGCCCAGTATTGAAGATGGATATTGGTAAGAACTAATAATTAGGTACCTATTTTAATAAAGCATTAAAATAGGTACCTAATTACATTAGGATACCTATTTTAATAAATCATTAAAATAGGTACCTAATTATTAGAGGGCGGCCCAGTGTTGAAGAAGAGAAGATCGGTAAAAAACTAATAATTAGATATCCATTTTAATAAATCATTAAAATAGGTACCTAATTATTATTTTTTTACCTACGAATTACATAGTTTATTTTAGAATTTATTATTACTTCGTTTAATTGGGACAAAATGGCTCGACCCTACGTGTCCCAATTAAGCGGAATCCACTGTGTATATATATATATATATATATATTTATTTATTTACATTTACACTTTTGTTGAGAACATTTATTAGTTTTGTCTGGATAATCTAATGAAAATGTTAGTTTCTTTTCAATGGTCAGAAGAAAAAGGGGAATTAAAATTTTTAAGAATAAATAACTACTAATACTTTAGGAATTACTACTTACACTGCTTAGACTTAAATACTTAATTATGCACAAAAAATAGCACTTTTTGCAGTAAAGAAACACTTTATTAACATACACTTTTGCTAACATTTTCGGTTTACAACCATCATCAGGCATAATCTAATTATAACGGAATCGAACAGAAGGATTACATGTGAGCTATTTTTTGTTTATAATTAAATAACTACTAATGAATAGTTTTTACAATCTTCAATGCTGAAAATTCCATTCAGCTGAATAATTTGTAGGTGGCATACAAATGACAATATAGAGCATAGTACTGCTTAATCATTTGTAGTGATGGAAATGGCATATTTCTGATGTTTATTTTGTTTCATCTTTTGTGGAATAGAGAGCAATATAATCTTTCTCAGACTAACTCATATCTGCATAGGATGGGTTTGCTTTTCCCATTAACTACTGAAATTTTGATCAAAATAAATGTAATAATAATAAAAGGAAGCCGAACACCTTCCGCTTAGGTACAAAACTTTATGGAACCGACTGTACATATATAGGGTGGAAGAAAGTCTGTATCCCCTACAAATAACTTGATAAATATCATAGCAAAAATCTGTTAATGCCAACAAATAGGAAATCATGGGTGGGCTATCTAATGGTGACCTTCAAATGAGCTGATTATGCAAATGAGGACAATTACAAATCCTATCTTATGAACCATAACAGATAGTGAAAAAGTTCCAATAAAAACTTGTTCTGCATTCAATTCTGAACACTATAAAAAAAACTTCATCAAAATTGGATTCATCAAAGTGAATAATTCATTCAAAAATGAAACAGTAACATTTTTACATGCAAAGGGTTGACAACTTATTTCTGACATGTAACAAATCAACACCAAAACATAATATCCCAAATCAATAAATTGAAAACACAACCTAATCAAGCAAAAACTAATCAAGGATGTGCTCAAAATGACTTCCATCAGCACCCAAGTACAGTTGAGCATGATGTTGGATGGAGTTCCTCACAGGCTTGAGTGTCAGTAAAAATCTCTGCACAAACAATAATGATGCAGTCTTGAAGATTCTCTACTGTTCTTATGCAAGAATGAAAGTTATTGTGGTCTCAATTGCTGTTTGTGGGCAAACTGATCTTGGACATTTCAAGGAATTGACAAATGATAGATCTGTGTCTCATTTTTAGGAGACTATTCATCCAATTTTGATGAAGTTTTTTGTAATGTGTTCAGAATTGAATGCTGAACAAGTTTGTAATTAGAAATTTTTCCCTAACTGTTACAGTTTCTGAGATAGGATTTGTAACTGTCCTCATTTGCATAATTAGCTCATTTGAAGGTCACCATCAGATAGCCCATCCATGATTTCCTATTTGTTGGCATTAACAGATTTTTGAAATCTTTCATAGTTATCAAGTTATTTGTAGGGGATACAGACTTTCTTCCACCCTATATAAATTATAAAAATATTTAAAAAAAAAATATTTGAATGCACATTTCTTAGTTAATAATTAATTTTTATGTTATTGTGGTCTCAATTGCTGTTTGTGGGCAAACTGATCTTGGACATTTCAAGGAATTGACAAATGATAGATCTGTGTCTCATTTTTAGGAGACTATTCATCCAATTTTGATGAAGTTTTTTGTAATGTGTTCAGAATTGAATGCTGAACAAGTTTGTAATTAGAAATTTTTCCCTAACTGTTACAGTTTCTGAGATAGGATTTGTAACTGTCCTCATTTGCATAATTAGCTCATTTGAAGGTCACCATCAGATAGCCCATCCATGATTTCCTATTTGTTGGCATTAACAGATTTTTGAAATCTTTCATAGTTATCAAGTTATTTGTAGGGGATACAGACTTTCTTCCACCCTATATAAATTATAAAAATATTAAAAAAAAAAATATTTGAATGCACATTTCTTAGTTGATAATTAATTTTTATAAAGTTTTTCACTGCTTATTCTAACTTATTTAATTACAACTAGCCAATTAGCAGGAATTAATATACTCAAAGAAAAATTACTTTATTAAATACAAAGTACAGGTAGGCTTCGATTAGTGCGAATAATGGGTCCCACAAATTTCTCGCACTATTCAAAGTATTAACTATATGTAAAATATGGTAAGTGGTTCTTGCTTTGTGAGATTCCGGCGATTAGCCAACTTCACGATGAATAACCACAATACTAACTGTTTAAGAAATATTTATTTTCATATTTACATCGTTGTTCATCATCTAAATTAATAACTTACCAGGAATTGCGTCTCATACTATCATCAAACCAACCGCCAAATCGAAAGAGGAAGTTGAGTACTACTTTTATGTCGCTCAATCACATCCGTCTTTTGCTGTAGCGTAATCACTAACCTCTTCTTTTTTTGTTTCCTGTTTTATCATCAAAAGTGTTCTTCCTTTTATCCATTTCGATACTTTTTAAAAGAGAAAATTCTGTACTGTATGTATACAATAACAAAGCTGAATAATAGTAATGTTAAATAGTTAACAGCAAAAAGCCCATCTTTCTGGTGTTTCACACCTTCAAAGCCAAGTGACTGTTCTTGGACTGTTTCTCGTCTGGTTTTACTAACCAAAAATTAACATTAATTTGTTAATTGAAATCATAAAAGGGACGGGCATTTATTAGTAAGACTGGTCAATGCTTACAACTCGCATTAATCAAATATTTGCTCGCACTAACTAAACGGTATCATTTTTATAAGTCGCACTAATCGAATATCGCATTATTCGAATGTATCATTTTTATAAGTCGCACTAATTGAATATCGCATTATTCGAACTCACTGGTCTATGCTTACAACTGGCATTAATCGAATATTTGCTCGCACTAACTGAAAAACGATGCAACTCACATTAATCGAATATTTGCTCGCACTAACTGAAAAACGGTGACTCGCATTAAACGAATATTTGCTCGCACTAACTGAAAAACGGTATAAACTCTCATTAATCGAATATTTGCTCGTGCTTACAACTCACATTAATTGAATATTTGCTCACACTAACTGAAAAATGTATCATTTTTTTAAGTCGCACTAATCGAATATCGCATTATTCAAACTCGCACTAATCGATGCCTACCTGTAGATTTTGTAAACGAGCCTAATTATTTTGCCAAATTTATTCCTTGATACGCTTAACAGAAATTTAATGATTTGAAATAATTTAAAGTAATTTTAGCACCCTCTTGTAATTAGAATATTTATTAATTATTAAATCAATGAGTGGTGCTATCTATCAATTAATAATTAAACTAGAATTTTTAACTAATTTATCTGAAGAAAAAATCTGCCTCAGACTAGGATCGAACCGAGGACTTTTGGGTTACCATCCCAATGTCTTATCGCTAGACTATCGAGGCTACAATTTTCAAAATAATTTCTGTGAATGTTATTTTGAGATGAAAGCAATAAACATAGAGATGCAAATGAATTCGGAAGCTGTGTACTTCAATACTTGACAGAGGAAGCTGATCACAACAGAAAAACTTCATGTTTTATTCTGACAATTATGCAGGACAACAAAAAAATAAATTCATGATTGGCATATATTTTTCTACAGTCTGGTTCTTGAATGTAAAAAAGTATTGCTCACAAATACCTCACAACACTCACAGATGAAAGTAATTCTGCCTATTCTTTGATAGAAAGAAATATAAAACATCAATTGAAAGGTGGCCACATATACAGTTCGTTCCAAAAAGATTGTCACCTAAGCGGAAGATGTTCGGCTTCCTTACAATATTTACAAACCAATGAGATTAATCGGTTCAGGCACGAATTTGAGTTTGCAGAGCTTTGGACAATTCCATTTATTTTTTCTAAGCAACAAGGTTAGGTAGGTTTAATGACAGGTGTTCAATCATTTTTTCTGAAAATTGATTTTGAGCATTTATTAGGAAAGTTTCAATTTATTATTTACAATTTACTTTATGTTGTTATTAATTTAAGCAAAATGCAGCATTATATAGTTGTAACTAAATGAGTAATTAAGCGATAAGTTGCTAAAGCACCAAGCAAAGCACT
>AYEL01083226.1:0-37668 GCA_000484575.1 Olivierus martensii | reverse complement strand
AAATTAAAAAAAATAAATCTGTAAATATCATACTCATAATTACCGATATTCAAAATTTAAAAAATGATATTACAGACTGTTATCTATTTACTCAATTCATAACTAGAAAGTCTGCCTTGCTTGAAATAGTGAGCGATTAGTCTTTTCAGTCCAGAGCGCTGTAATCGACCCATCTCATTCATATATCTCACCCCTATTCTTAGTCAGAACGGACGCGTCCATTTTTAGCTTCCGCTATGCAGGTTTGAACTGACAGACTTTATAACCGATCAACTTCTGGTAAGCTCAGCCCCTGAGAAGTAGGTAACAAACTTTTTGGAACGAACTATACATACCAGAAATTTTAATTTCTGTAATTAGAAATGAAAGGAAGACTGGAGAACCATTTCGCATAGATGAAATGTTGGGATGATTTTTATGACTTGAAAAAATTGCAGGTAGACATAGGCCCTATTAATATGGGAGGGGTTAAGATTACAGATGTAAAATTCTTGAGTTTTAAATGAATCATCAAATTCACTTTTCTACAAACTTTCATATTCAGATGCTAATTTTCAGGAAGCAACTATAATTAAAAAGAAGAAGAGAATATCTATCAATGACAATGCTTATCCCTGCATTCACTGCAAAACTATGGATCTCAGAAAAAAAAATCTTATGGAGTTGGTTGATATGACATATATAGACCTAAGTTCAGTCTTTTTAGGCAGAAATGTTTAAATAAATTCTTAAATACAAATTAACTGGAGTGCTTTCAGCTTTAATAAGCCCTCATCAGCAGTTAATATAGTTAGAATGTCATTCTAACTATAATCCAATAATCTATATTTAAGAATTTATTAAACATTTCTGCCTAAAAAGATTGAGCTTGTGTCTAATATGTATAAAGAAAGGTAGAAAGTTACATCCTTGAACTTTGATTGATAAGAATTTAATACCTAAGTATTATAACTGTTGTAAACATTTTTACAACAGCTTATAGCTTGTAAAGTGTACAGTCACAAGTTTTGAAAATGTTTTGTAATAATTAATGTATCATTGATAGAAATAAAATAAGTTCTTTAAAATGTCTTTTTTTTCTATATTGCATGTCTGTTTTTTAATCACAACTTGAAGTGAACAAATTTTCTCCTAACAATAAAGTCACATTTCAACATGCATACTTTTGTAGGAAATTTTGTAGCAAGAGTATCATAAGTGTGAGTTTTTTCTTTTTATAAATGGGTCTTGGGAAGCCACAGATATCCATTAAGCTGTTATTGTATATGATTCTATTTCAGAGTCTTCCTTCTATCAAATTATGCTATAATGGTTTCATAAAATGACTACCTAGCAAAATTATAGCACTTCAAAATCTTTAAAAGTGTCTCCTAAAAAAAAAAAAATCGCAATATTTGAATTGTGCCACTCATGCAGCAAATGAGTGATATCATACTTGGGATATTCTGTAGCTAGTATAAATATTCCAAGTGGCCAACACCCATGATGGATTTAATCAGAAGGATGAAGGATGGAATTCAATAGACTGGGCCCAGACCTTTCTGAAAACCTGGAGAGGTGAGATTCAGATTTGAACAAGAATTCTCAAAGTGGTAAGCAAATGCTTTACCAAGAAGCCATTTCAATAGACTGGGCCCAGACCTTTCTGAAAACCTGGAGAGGTGAGATTCAGATTTGAACCAGAATTCTCAAAGTGGTAAGCAAATGCTTTACCAAGAAGCCATTCCAGCAGACCGTTTAGAAAAGAAATTCTAGAAGTAATATCAACATGACTTTGAGACAATGGATTGTATATTTGCATGTAATAATTTATAATGTTTTTTAAATAAACTTTTCATTTATTTGTTGACCTTATTGAATTTTATCCAATTTTTTACAAATGTTAAATATTATTAAAATGTATATTGATTATACTGTATATTATAGTAAAATATTTGAAATCCAACATACTCAAGAGAAGTGCCAGATTTTAAATATGCTTTATATTTTTAAATATATTTGATATTTTAAAAACATTTTAGTCCTAACTGTAATTATGAGCAGTTTCCAATTAAATGAAGTTTTCATAACCACAGATATATTTTTCTAAAGCCTAGAGAAAAAACTGATGACTTACATATATTAAAAAATTCAGATATAATCTATATTTATTTATATAAAAATTTGTAAATTTTAATAAACATGCACAACTTACCAAATCTGTTGATGGTACATCCAATAATGGGGCCTTCGTAAATCGGTGCTTCCACAGCAAATATCAAAATAATTAATATATGAAATATTTTCACCTTTCTATAAAAATATATAATTTTATATCAGAATGAAATGTATAATATCATATCAAAATTTTTTACAAATATTTTATAAACAGAATATTATAAGAAAATATTTAATCATCTTTCTATGATTTCTCAGTCATCATTTAGCATGGAAGTACTGTAACAGATCTCTGATTTAAACAGTTTTGAGTTTCGTGATATCAAACCTATAAAGATATGGTATTTTTTTGTACTAGATATTCATAAATGTGAATAAAAATTTATTAAATCTTTTTTTTATTTAAAAATATTATAGTTCTAATTTCTACTAATTTTCATATCAATGCTCATTTTCACTTAATCATTCTGGTCATCAACTAGGTGTATTCTTATATATCAAATTTAAACATTGGTTGGCTTCAGTGATTTTTGACTTATATAGAATCACTTAACTATGTAGGCAGAAGACTTACTGGATTATATTTATCATATACAGGAAAACCTGTGCTGATGGCTATCTGAGTTAGGTGGACAACTTGCAAGTTGTGGTCACCTTACTATCCACCCACTGCCACCCAAGCATATTGCAGGTTTTTTAAACTGTGTAAAATGGTCATTTGTGTTCCATGGCCATGGCCAGTGATATTTAATTTCTGTATGTTATGTGCAACATCTACTAGGTGGCCAGCAAATCATGTTTTGATTAGAAATGTCAGATGAGTGATTTTCATGCCCTATTGGGATAGTTTTATGGTGTGTGTTTTAGAATACTACAGTGTATATAAATTATTATTATCTCATATTACCAATACATAAAAAAATATAATTTATCAATAAACAATGAAATAATAAGTTAATATTAGAGTTGAAGTAATATTTTGTTTTGTTATTTTTATCTAGAAATACAGATAATATAAATATTTTTCAACTTTCTGCAATGAACTGAGTTATAGTGATTCGATATTAAAATATATTTATTTGAAAATATAGATAACAAAAATATAATCTTTATTAACTGTTAGCAATGATGTTTTATAGCTTCTATATATTAACATAATAATAAAAACAAAAAAAAAATCACCTACTTTATCAAAAATTCATCACTATTTGTTAATATAAATCTTCCAAATGAATAAAATCTTATTTTCCAATAAATGTCTCCTTAATCCAAAAAAAAATTCATTTTTCTACAATATTTTATTGCTTTTTAACAAATATTTATGGAATCTAACATCATAAATATTATGTAAATAAACAAAGTACAGATTGAACACTGATTTTCTGGATACTGATAATCAAACACCTCTCTTAATCTGACAATATCGTGAGAGTGCACTTGAAATTCCTGTGATCAAGAGGAAAATCAGTTTATAAAGAAAATATTGCAAAGTCGCTAATTTCAACAAATACCTATAATAATAATAACTAAATACAACCTAATGGTTCTAACAAGTCTGCAATCCAGAGTCCGGCCTGAGCTCAGATCTTTTTACTATTTCTACAATAAATATAATTAAATGAAAAATAATCTATCAAGAATTAATGTCTACACAACAAACACAAAGCAACCAAAACTTACAACTAGAAGTATCAAATAAATGTTAGAATTAAATAGCGAACAACAATATTAGAAACACACTAATAAATTGAATAAATTCTCAAACAGTTTAAATAACAAAATATAAATTTATTGGACTCAAAAACTCTTACAGAAGTGTAACAAAAGCTTTATTTAAGCAATAATAAAGCACAATTCAAATTATCAACCAAACTTATTTAATCCAAATTCAAATATCCAAAAATCAAAATATTCACAATAACTATAACCTTAAATACTAATTAATACTAATACCTCCACCACTGATACACACTTTAAACCATTGTAGACCTTCACAAGAAATTTGAATGTCACTATTCCAGTTCTATCTCAATACAACACCTCATTGTCTCGTCAGACACGTACAGTTTTATACCTTGTGACTTACAATCCCGAATTGGTTCATTTGCTCAAGTCACTTACAATTTCAAATTTATTAGTTTACAGAGTAATCAATTCATGTCATCCTCTTTACAAATTAATTATATCCTGAACAAAACATTGATAAGAGATCATTCTTATATTCTCACATCGGGTCAGTGGTAAATTTATTTAGATTAGATGACATCAATAGCTGAGAGAGCTTGTTCGGAAGATGGTTTTCCATTCCGTAACACGATTGCTAAATACTGAGATGGAGAACATGGAAAGTAAGTTAACTCTTGAACTAAAATATAATACGTTAAATAATATTGAAAATACGATAAATAATAAAAGAGCATAATAAAATAATAACCAGGATAGGTCAGAGTTAACTTCTTCACAATATGAAGTAACTTTATCTTGTTTGTTTATAAGCTTATAAAATATATAAAATACAGTATTAAATATTAATGATGTATCGTGGAAGCAATATCAGAAAACTTTATAATGTCTCAAATTTGTTTATTTCATCTTAGATACTTTGCAATCAAAATTGCTTGTCTCACTCGTCTGGTAATGAAGTCTGTGAACTGTTTTTTGATTGTTTCATGTTGAACCAAGTTGGTCTTTGTCTTTGGAATGTCGTTGTCGAGTCTTGGTGCTGTTTATTTAAGATTACTTGTTATGATCGGTTAAGAAGGACCATTGTACAAAATATATTTATAAGTTTAGTAAGTTGTTCTTACTTTGTATTTTACAGTGCTAATAAAAATTAATTTTTTTTGCTATGGAGGCAATGCTTATTTTTTTGGAATGGTAATCCAATGCAGACCTTCAGATTGAAGTTATCATTAAAACTGAGTAGGTCGACAAGGTGAAGTAGGTGAAAGGGGTCAAACCCGAAATAGGGAATGATCAGGAACTGGGCAGGGTCGTTACACATACAATACACTACTACACAATGATACACACAATGATACTACACAATGATACTACACAATGATACACTACTACATTATAGACACAGTAGCAGATGTGTTAGTAAACATCCAACTGACAGTCTTACAGAAAGAATGCAGAAACTTTTCAGGAAAGACATTATCCTGATTTCTTGAAAGGGCAGATGGTATATGCTCCATCATGTCCTACACTTTTTGCTTTGTAAAGATTCACAAAAATCCTGTACAGTTACAACTGATCATTAAGCCCTTAAATGCCATAATTGTTTTGTAATTAAGCCTAATTAATGTATAAAAAAAATTAAAAATTAAAATTGTGAAATTTCACATAATTTTCATCAAAACTTTTGGAAATTTTAACATTTTTTTATATTTTTTAATCTCATTTTAACAATGTAAAAATTTTTTTTGAATTATATTACTTTAACAATGTTTTGTTGATTGTATGAGACTGGAGAAGAAAAAATTTTTTTTGTATGAAATTCTAGCCATCCAATGAAATGTTTGTTATTTTTTGATAGCAGCAATTATAACTTTCTAATAAAATAATTGAAAACAAGCAAACAGAACATTTCTAACACAGTCTCCATTGCAACTGCTTAATGATAACTTAGAGAAAACTCAAAGCTTTCTAAAGCACTTCATTGAATGATTTTTCTTCACTTAATACTTACAATTTGAATTATTTGTTATTAATTTGTATTGATAATAAAATCTACAAAAAATTATGACAAGCAAAGTATTTTATATTAAATTATTTTCCACAAGCAAGATTTTGTATCATAGTATTAGGGAGTATTACAAAAAGAGTTATGATACTACTGTAATAATAGTTATATAATTGTAATTAATAATATATGATGTAAATTTATTGAAGAAACGTTGACGCAAAAACATTTAAACCAACAGTATCAACTATTTTTTTTTTTTCAAGCAGAAGACGGCATACGATATCGGTCTCGGCATTCCTGCTGAACCGCTCTTCCGATCTTATATATATTTTTTTTTAATTTTATATTATAATGATCTAACTAAAACTAAACTATGTTTAAATACTGTATAAAATTAAACATTATATATACAGTGGATTCAGCTTAATTGGGACACATTGAGACTAAGCCATTTTGGCCCAATTAAGATGCTGTCCCAATTAAATGAAGTAATAATAAATTCTAAAATACGTAATTCATAGGTAAATAAATAATAGGTACATAATTATTAGCTTTTTATCAATCTCCTCAGCGTGAATATCAGTGGCCCAGTCGTCCTCAACACTGGGCCACTGATATTCATGCCTAGCCCGCTAACTATAGAAAACCATAGATCTAACTCTTCTTCGACATCTGGATCCTTTCCATCATGCTTTCTTTTGGACGTTCCCGGAATTTCTTTCTGTAATGCCCACTCCTCACACAATTGATTTTCTTGTTGTAGGGGATGTGCTATAGCAGATTTTGGTTTATTTCAGCAAGTCTACAATGGCTTGTATTAAATGGCTGGCTTTTAATTTTATTCAGCAAAGCAATTTTACTTGAAAGTGTAAAATCCTTTCTTGACATCTTGGCAAAGATTTAAAAATTTTAAATAAAATCAACACTGTAAATGAATAGCGCTAGGTTCAGCAATGGTAGATTCTTAAGTGCCAGACTCACGACGATAACTAACAGATTCTCATCATGCTAGTGTTGCCAAATACTTAGTGCAATAGATAACTGACTCTCATCACACTAGTGTTGCTGAATACAGTATTGCTATGTATTATTTATCAACGATGATATTTACTTATAATTTTACTAAAAATGGATATTTATATTAGTGCAGCAATAGTGTATCGACAATGGGTATGTAATAGGACACAAAGAAATGACTCACTCCGTTGTGTTAGTTTGTATTATCTTGTAGAAAGGTTTAGCCTGAAGAATTACCGGTACAATAAAAATATTATAATTTTTATATAAGGATTTTTTTAAGAAAGCACACAAGTATTAGCATTTATATAAGGATGTTTTTAAAGAAAGCAAGCAACAAGTATTAGTATATTAAAATGTTGTTTTAATTTTTATATAATGTGCTTTTTAATAAAGCACAGAAGTATTAGTGCATAGTGTTGCCATACTTTCGAAAAATCCCTAAAATATATCAAAAATTGAAATTCCTTTTCTGCTATTGTCCCAATTAAGTGTTTAAATTATGTATTAGTTTTATTAGTTTGGGTTTCTGTTCTTTGAGATTTGGCCCAATTAGGCAGCTGCCCTAATTAAATCGGAATCCACAAATATATATGTTTAAATTTTCTGGAACATAAGTCTTATAATAAATTGTAAAGCTTCTGAAATTGGGAAATTCTTTTTAACATATTTAAAGTTTCATTTAATGTTTGAATTACAATATATATAATATAGTCTGTTTTTTAAAACAAAAATTGTCAACTTACAAAGACCACTAATAACATACAGAATTAAAAGCAGTTTAAAGTTATCAATCTATTTTAAATAGAATGAAATAATTGAAACAAACTATGAACTATACTCATGTATAAACCCAAGGAATTTTTTTTGAAAAATTTTGAAGAGGAGGAATTATTTTTTATATGATTGTAAGATTTGCTGGTTCATAAAGGGAGGACATGGCTATGTAACTGTTGATTTTGATCTGCTTGTAGAGGATTGGAGTAGAGCAAAAATGAGTATATGTCCAAGATTTCATCTAATGATAGTTTTCGATGCTAGAAAATCGACAATTCATAAAGTTATACCTTATATGGCCTGATGGAAGAACACCTCACAGCATCTCCATTGGTTAAGCATTTATTTGTTAGCTGTTATTGTGGTTGTGGATCTTGTTCTGGTTTTCCCCACTTCTTTTTCTTTTTTTATTGTAAAATGTAATCAAATATAGCATATTAAAAGAATTCTTGTCTTGATAATAGGATATTAATTGTGTATTTATATTCACATAAGCATATACACACCTTTTATTTAAAAATACATTTTATACTTATTACAATGGATTAATATAATATTTTGGATGATATTTATCATAAAGCATCTGAAACATAAGTGTTTGCTACATAAAGTGCATTTTATGAAAGCATATTTCAATTCATTCATTTCGTGCTGGGATGGAAAACAGTTTATATTGGTAAAAATATTCTTTTTGAAATCACTTTTGATAAGATCAAGCATATTTTATATTTTTGAATTTTATATAAAAAACCACATAAAGAGGATATTTAAAACATACATGCATAATCTGGGCAAAATAGATGAAATAACCCAAAAAAGTCAAAATTTTTTTGTCATTTCTGGCTTTTCTTTTTAAAAAATTGTGTATATATGCCTAAGTGACTATAAATGAATGTAATTAATATTCTATCATCAAGACAAGAATTCTTTTAATATTCATTAAAAAAAATTATATTTGACCATACATTTTAAAAAAAAAACTAGAGAGAGAGAGTGAGAGAGAAATAACGAGGACTGATTCCACGATGATGGTAGCAGCTAACAAACAAGTGCTTAACGGACTATGCTATGGAGACATGGCATGAAGCATTCTTCCATTGGGCCTTATATACAATGTTATGAATCCCTGATTTTCAAGCATCAAAAATTATTAGGGGGTGTACTGAATGAAGCTGACATGTATTTGATCATTTTTGCTCTAGTTTCACCCTCTAAAAGCAAACCAAAATTTTATAAACAACATAACTTCCCTTATTATTAACCATCACATTCCTGTCATGTCAGCACAAGATCCTTCATACTTATTTTTAACAAAGATCATTTTCTTATTTTTTCCAATTTTTTAATAAAAACTGTATGGCTATGTATGACTGTATATAAATGATATTTTTGTAGGTATTTAAGTATCAAATACTGCACAAATATGATCAAAAAATGCATAAAGAGAACATTATTTCCTACGAGTTATTATAGCACATTCATTATATTTATTCTTAAAAATACTTTTTCTTTTCAACTCTGTTATTAAAAATTTGTGGATATAGGTGAATATTCATATTTAAATATATTCAAAAATATTAATTTATTAGGTGCTTCATAAATAAGATCAGATATATGTAGGTTGATCTTTTTAGTGAATAAACATGGTGACTATTATTGTATGCGTTAATATTAAACAGAAATATAGTGATCTATATATTTAAAATTTGACTGACAAATTTTTCATTTTCTGTAGTGCTGATTATTTAAAAAGTATGAGAATTATTTTACAGCCAATTTCGGACATCAAATTTGTGCATGCAAATGTGCCCACTCAATTTTTCCATTTCCATCAGTTGTGGTAAAATTTCTATTGCATATTTTTGTTCTGAATTTCATTTAAATTTTGTTAAATACTTTTGTTGAAATTCAGAAAGGACAAATTTAATATTTCTTTGAAATTTTCTGCCAAATACTTCAATAAAATATGTATTGTCAATCACATCCTGCTTACTACATAGTTTTCTTTTCATGCTCATTATAAATTTTGATTCTACAATTCAGGCATTTTGTCTATGACCATATTTATTCCAATGGTGAAATGGATTTGGAAAATTTTTAAAATTATAAAAGAAAGTATTGGTTTATTTCAATGAATATCATATTTGTTCTAATACATAAAAGTTAGGAATGGCTTATATACAGGTTTCAAATTTTTAGAATCTAAAATCAGGTCAGTTTATATACAAATATGAATGATAAAATTACAACTATAATAAAATATAAGAGCTATGGACATATAATATTAGCAGCATTGATGTCTGTGCAATGTAAATTACCATGTAATCTTGCTATTTTTATATCAAGACTAGTAAAAAGAAATCTATTATTTTTCCAATATATATATAGTATTTATAAAAAATTTGAAAAAGAGGAAAAATAGATTTGCATCGTTTGATATGATATATAACTTTTTTGACTCGAGATAAAATAGTTCAGAAAGTTGACCCAATTTGCTATTTATTTTCGTAACATTTTTCCAAATCTTAAAAACGGCTCCTTTTTTCATCGAGCAAAAATTGCTTAATTTTGATTAAAAAATAAAAAATCTTATTTGATCACTTATAAACAATCCGATTAGTTAATTTTAGAAATCGAAATCATTTTGACAAGCGGAAATGACAAAATACAGGAAGTAGTTAATATTAAATTAACTTTAACCTCTCTTTCTCTCTCTTTCTTTCTACATTGCATTTTTTCTACTCCAACTTTTTTAAAGAATTCTCGAAACATTAACAAACAATGATATGTCTTAATATAAAAATTGCTCTAATTTAAATTTTAAATCTTTCGGTAGTCATATAGATAAGGGGGAAATGGCGTATTTATCCGTAGTACGGCAATATTTTCAAAAGCATTTTCTATCAATGTTAACAATGTCCTCTTTCCCAGTTACTCCGATCTTGGTCGTCATGGTAACCGATCTAGTCAGTTCGATAACAGCATCTCGAGTACCGAAACTGCCTCCTCCAAAGTAATGATGACGATTACGTAAATTTGCCGATATCCTAAAAAAATAATTCTACCCCCACATATACACTCAAAAAAAGAAAACTTGTATACGTACACCTTTTACTTATTATTTATTTATTTTTTTAAATAGCACGAAGTAATAGCCGCTAACGAAAAAGTTATCCTGAGATTGGAAGATTTAGTCTCGTGGATTACGGATGAAGTAGATTGGAATCACGGATTAAGAGGAGTTTATCAAGGATCTGTAGATTCCTCTTCACCAGCTTGCCTTTCGCCATTCTATCCAGGTACAAACGGATCCGTTATTAAAGATGGAACGGATTTAGCTAAAGTATTTATGGATAACAATACGGGATTAGATTTCGATGACGTGCACAAAGAAAGAGAATTGATCGGTAAGTAAATACTGTACATAATAATAATTTATTATTAATAATTAATAATATATATATATAAATAATTTGCATAATATTGCAGTTAAAAAAAATGATATTGCATTAATTATAATTGTATCAAAAGTGATTTAAAAATATTCACTCGAAGTTATTCGACCATTACCGTTGTCTTGGTTACTTGTAACAATCGTCATGTTGTTTGGAGGGAAGGACAAAATTACCGAGAACAAGGTTATTTTCATTTTATCCGTTACTCATACCAGAATTTCGGTTATGATTCATTTATTCAACGACCGAAACTTGTGTATAGTTAGAATTTAAATGTATAAGAGAGAGAGGGAGGAAGAGGAGGTAGGGGAACGTTGCTATTGGCAACATACATCCCAAACAAACTATATTATATTTTTTTATATTTATTTTTCTCTCTATAAATGCTATTTTGTTTTTATTGGAATAAAAAAATAATAATAATTCTATACAATTGGCGGTATGGAATATGGTATTTATGAATATCAAAGAAAACTATTATTATTATTATTATTTAAAAAGTACTGTACACATTGTACAGTATATATATTTTTAATATACACTATATATAACTAAAGTGAATCGATAATGTATTTTTTATTTTTATATTGAATTTTATACAGGAGACATACCTGTTTAATTTAACCTTTACGTAATGACATATAATAGCTTCCAGCTAGTTCACACCATCCTCACCAGACGGCAGGCGCGTATGTTCAAGGACTTCGTTTGGTTTCTTCACAATTACTTTTTCTTTTATTAAATAACTTTTTTCTCGAATAAATATTTCTTGGAAATTTGTTTTCATTTTTCGAACTTTTAAAAGGAATTTATATATCAAATTTTCTAATACTGTAAATGCTAAAATTTGTAATGGACATTTTAATTCGGCACGTATAAATTTAAGTATACGATAAAAACAAAATTGGTGTGGGGGCACTATTAAGATGTTGTTCCGCAGTATCGAATTCTATGGATATTAATTAATTAAATTTTCATCCCGTCTGTTACTCGAATGAATTAAAACATTATAATCGATATGACGATCAACCGCATTTGATCAGCCTAATGCCTCCCCCCTCACCCCTATCGTCGACAATGGGGCTGTTCCGTGTGGGAGATGACGTCATAAACGAGTTGTAACGATTTATGGAGATGAAGAGTTACGTTTGTTCGCCAACGATAATGTGTATTGTTGCAATTACCTTTGATTATTTTAAATAAATATTTGTCCCAAACGCTCGTAAAATGATATTTTACCAATAACGATAATGGATATAAAGTTTAATTAAATAATAATGGAGATTTATATTATTATTAAAATAACTCCAACGAGATTTGTAACAAAAAAAAAAAAATGTATTACTTACATATATTAATAGAGCGCGTTGCGCAAATACTTAATATATATTTGTATTTTTTTTTCGTGAATGACGTCAGCGAAAATATTTTTGGATTATATAAAAATTAATTATAAAACTTGACTAATATATTTATTAGGAATTACAAGGATGTTAATGTAGATTTTGATGCTTGGCCAAAGTTAATTCGTATAAAATATTTGATTAACAACTTTTAAAATTACACTAGAAAGTAATTAAAGTTAACCCGGCAATTTCCGGTCGGTCTGTTAGGATTCTTGTTTCCTTTTTTATCTTTATAAAGAAGCGTGTAATACGATACGTAAAGGGGGTAAAAATGTAAGTTAAGATATTGTTAATAACGAAATTTATTACTAAAAATTCCAACATAGTATCTGGAAAGACGTAAATAAAGCATTCGTTTGATCAATGTCAAGTGGCGAGTTCTTTGACCCACGATACCTCTACGCATGCGTCCAAATGAAGTGAAAACTTCAAGGACGTCATATTCCGTTTTTGTTCCAAATGGATCGGCTTTTAACTGGGTCGCTTTACTTGACCGTGTGCGTTAGTTATTAAAAATAATAAAAATAACACACAAAAGACTTTCGGTCGTAAACACTACCACACTTTGGGCTGCAGAGTTGCTTTAAATTTTCTAGCGGAGCTGTCACGTGGTTACAAATTTGTATTACAAAACTTATCTACTGCTGATTTATAAAAAAAATATATAATTGTGTAATTAACATGTTTATAAAAGATTAAATTATTATAAACTTCTACTGAAGTTATTTTTGATTAGCTACAGGTCATATTTTATTTTTTATATATACAGTATATTTTTTTATCCTAAAGTTACACCACACTTTGGGCTGCAGAGTTGCTTTAAATTTTCTAGCGGAGCTGTCACGTGGTTACAAATTTGTATTACAAAACTTATCTACTGCTGATTTATAAAAAAAATATATAATTGTGTAATTAACATGTTTATAAAAGATTAAATTATTATAAACTTCTACTGAAGTTATTTTTGATTAGCTACAGGTCATATTTTATTTTTTATATATACAATATATTTTTTTATCCTAAAGTTAACAACATAACTATATGTGACGACAGCATTGGAAGTCAGTATTAAATCTATGGGATCCTATAATAATCTTATTACTAAAATTAATTAAATTCTTATAGTATTATTATTACATTAATCTTATTACGATAGGATTCCATAGATTCCCATAGATTATAAATTTATTTTCATTTTAGATTCAATACTGACTTTCAATACTGTCATCAGATATTAAAAATAATTTTAAAATATTTTATTACTATTATTTTTACTAATAAATAAACTATTTATAAATAATGCATAATTATGCTAAACATACAAAATATTGGTGGCCAAATGCGAATTATAATTAAATTTATATTCTTATTCTTTACCATAATAAAACGAATCTATATAGATAAGAAACGATATATAATTTTAATCTTTATCAGGTTTTCCTCTTAAAAAAATTAATCAAATTATAAATTAAGTCTAACAACGATAATCAAATTTTATTAAAATTCGACAAAAAATGAGTTGGCGTACCGAATATATACTGTATTTAATTAAATATATAGACAGAAATTTTAGTTACAACGAAAAGCAATAAAAATGTTCGACTGGCAGCTCAAAAATCAGAAAAATGAATTTAATTAATTAAAAGTGAAACTCGATAGTCGAGTTCCAAAGAAGGAAGAGAAGAATCGATCACAATTGAGGCTATTTAGTACCTTCAGTGTGGCTCCATACCATGAAAATCAATAGTTAATATGAAGAAAATATTTATTTAATTTAAAAAAATATATTTTATAAGGTTTAATATTTGTTTATACGATTTTAATCTATATTAAAACAAACAAAGGAATTTTTATTTATATATTTCAAAATACTGTATATACATTTTGAGAACGTTTAACAATAATCCTACGCAACTTTAATGTAAACACTTTTAATATCTAAAAATAAACATATTTTTGCTTTAATTATTGGAATATTGCCACGAATATTTCAATTAGCCAAGAAATAAAATTTTTTTTTTTATTTCCTCTTTTCCAAATTTGAAAGTATTTTTTCCTCGTTCGTTTTTGGAGACACACAACGTGTAAAACACACTTAAAAAGAATCATCGCCATTATTCGCGTGTTGTTTACCGAAAAATAAATTTGGTAAATTATATATATAAAAAAGAGAAAAAATTAATATTCTTTTGTTATAAAAATATGCGTAGCAAATTATATTGCATGATAATATTTTATTATTCAAAATTACAATTGTTACTACACGTGACGGTCACGTGAGAATAAAAAAAAACAGGTCAATCGAGCTCTTCGACCGGTATCTAGATGTTCGACAAAAACGTCACCGTGAAAGCGGTCGTTCCATTTCCCCTGTTCAATTCAGTTTTAATTATTCATCACTTACTTCTATATATATATAATACTGCAGAGAATTTTTAATTATTAAATCGTCGTCATCGAAAAAATGTCATTAAATTAACATATACTATTATATGCAGACATCAGTGTTTAACCTTCAATCTTCTGTTAAAATTAAATTAATATATACAGTATATATAAATATTACGTATAGAATGAAGAATTTGATGATATTCATTAAAATTTTTGAATAATTTCGTGCATACTAATTTTTAATATTTTTTAAAATGGTCACGAAAGTCGATGAATTGAAAAAATAATATATATTTATATATAATGTACTGTACTGTATTTATTTTTCGGATTACGTCACGAATTAAAAATAGTTTACAGAATGTTACCGGTTTTTCGATGAAATTAATGAATTGGGTAGAGCTATGTGGGTCAGATGTATAGAGCCCTGGAGGGCAGGCGGATGACGATAAATTTAAGGTTTTGGGTGTCGGCCTTAGAGACCCAGGTGATGCAGGAAAAAGAAAATTCCTGTGGGGGCGGAATATTAATAATAAACGAAGGTCTTACTCGATGGTAATAGTCGACATCCCTTTTTTTATTATTACATTACTCGGTAAACAATGATGTCATCCCAAACATCGCTTAATTTATATAAATACCTTATATCATTATTAACGAGAAAGGAGATAAGAATTAAGCTTTTTGAAAAATTGATGAAAAGTAATAAATAGAATATTTTTAAATCGAAGCGATTATTTTTATTTTTATACAAGTATTTAATAGCCTTACCGATTTTTCGGTGGCTTCGACCGTAAATGGTGTTGCTTTCTTTTTTTTTATTTTCGTGTTATCGCGTCGTTTATCTGAATTAATTAAGTTTGGTTGGATTGTTTGAGAATTTTATTGTCGCTTTGGGTTAAGAATTTATTCCTATTTTTACTCTATTATTTTGTTTGCTTTAAAGTTAAAAGTCGTGTATTTTTGATTTATCGATTTTTCGCTAGATGGATTTGAAATGGAGTTTTCGATAGTGATCGCTTTTCTGATACTTTTTATTTTTTCGTTCTTTAAGGTAACCTTTAAATCGTTTCTTCGTTGAAAGTCACCAGACAAGAACATCTCATTCAATTTGACCTCTTTACATAAAATTTTTAAATTTGTTATCGATTTTTTTTTATTCTTTTAAAATTTGAGGAAAAATTGAATAAGAGAAAAAATATATTATTATTATTTTTGAATTAGTGGCATCGTTTACAAATTAGTCGATCGTTTTTATATTAAATTAAGAAAATAATATTGATTTTATTAATTTTCAAGTTCCTCCAAAATCAATTGAAAAGCGCCCCCTAACAAAATTGAAAATTTTTGTTTTTAGTAACTCTGATTCATTTATTATTCATTATTTACAAAACGATTTCCTTTAAACGACTGCTTGTTTATCTAGTGAAAAAAATAATAATAAAAAGTTTTAAGCTTTTAGAAATAATTGCGGATCAACTCTGGTTGTCTTTCGGGAATTTAGCGTGTGGGACAATAAATAAATATAGATTAATGCCGACTTAGTTTTAATTTTCTGCACTATTTAGCGTGATTTAATCTAAGATACGATGAATTATTACTCCATTCAATCTTCTTCGACGTCATACCGTGCGTCCCATCGCCATCTAGTGTGTAAAAGATTAGTTAAGTTTGGAAGAGTTCATAAATATTCATTTTCGAGTTAACGCTCTCCGTTTCAAATATGGCGTAGATGTTATAATGTTAACGCTTCTTCCATATATAAAACCTAATTTAATTATTATAAATCGGGTTTAATTTCAATGGCTGCTATAACCAACAAAGATTTACGACTCCATTATTTTTTAAATCGCGTTTTATGCTGTTTAAATTGTATAACTCTTATCATTCCCTTATTAAATACTAAAATGGTTAAGTATTTTAAAATTTCGCATTAAAATGATTTTTTTATGTTAAAATGTTAAATTTAGCCGCCTTAGTCGTTAACTCTTATAATAGAAATAGTTTATTTATGGAATAATCCAATTTAAACTTGTAAATAATAAATTACTTTCAATTATTTTTTTTATTATATTTTTTTTTGGTATTAGAGTTTTGTTGTATTTTTATGTATTTTATAACGATTACATTAATTTCGTAATAAATATAACACTTTTTGATAAGAAAAAAAATTATAATAGAAATAATAACTGTCATTGTTCTAACACAGAAATTTATTACAGAAAATATAACCATTTAAACATCAAAAAATGTACTTTAATATGTATACTTGCTTAATTTAATTTAAAATACTGCAGTTTAAGATTATATTATATTTTGTTTTTTAAAATATTAGTTTTAAAAAACAAAAATTATTTAATTAATTAGTTTAATTAATAATTTATTTTATCCATACTATGGAATTTTAATATCAAATAAATTTAATCCAGCAAATATTCGTCTATAATTCAACTAATTTTTTTTTCTTCTGAATGCAGTAAATACAAAATATCAATCCTTGACTCCATTACCTGACTGTAATTTTTTATCGTGTTTACATTTTTAAATAAATACAGTAAATAAATTTCCAGAATTTAATCCGGTTTTCCGATCGTTCACTTTTAAAATTTAAACTCATTTTATTAATTAAAACGGAATATATTGGGAAATTTAATGCTTAATCTTCATTTTTTTAAAGCTTTTTGCTACGTAAAAAATGAAAATTAAATTAAAAATTAATCCAGCTAATCCCCCCTACCAGTATAAATGAATGTGAATAATGTACTATTTACGAGATAGAATACTAAATTTTTACCAGATATCGAAATAATTTCCCTTCCAATTCATCTAAACAACGTAATCAATCCGGCTAAAGTTCGCGTGTTAAACAGGCTCCGCCCAAAAAAAATTATGATAAAGTTATTACTAAACTCCGCCCAATAATGAATTTGAATACCATTACTTACGAAAATAAACACTTTCGGAAACATTTACTGTATGTATATTATTTATTTAAAACGCAGAACTGTATTTTAAAACAAATAGTTAGGGAAATTTCTGTTTAAATACACTTTAATGTCATTTTAGTGGAAGGGAAAAGTGGCTAATTCCCAAATCGAGCGGAGAAAAGGTTGCAAAAGTTATAAAACCGAATCAACGCTAACGATTTAATTAAATTCTCAAAAGAGGAATCGAAACGAATATTCAGTTTTATTAGTTTTAATTAACCGCAGAGTCTCTGCAAAGTTTCGTGCTTGAATTACAAAGCTATTTTTCCCCGGACTTGTTACAAGCTCAGAATCGATAACAAGTTACAACGTTTAGGAATTTTTCTCTAGCAATTTTCTTCCTTCTTATTTAATTCGCATTTTATTGAAAACTCGCTATCTTATCTCATTATTTCCAGATAGATAAATATTTTTTCCTCTTTTTTTATCGAAAAGAAAATTCGGATTTTTATTTAATATTTAAAATGCATGTAGTCTGTTTATCTTTGTTCTGTTTTCCCCCTTTTTTTCGCCACGCGTATAACAAAATTGAATGGATGTTTATAGCCAAGTTTTCACACTTTTCCAGTTGTTTTGAAAGAATTAATGGAGTCGGAAAGGATTAAATTGGAATTTGTTTGCTCTCCCGAACTAATGAGGTTGTTTAGAAGTTAGCTTGGTGGATTTTGACATTAATAAATTTGCAAATATTTGATTATCTTTATTGGAATTTGGTGTCAGAATACAATTTTAATTTTCTCCTGTTGATGAAGTATTATTGATGTTTAAATGACTAAGTTGCATAAGTAGAAAACATTGTATTTAATTTTAATAAGTTTGAAAAATTTTAAATTAAATATTGTAAATTAATAACCTGAGGTTTTTTCTGCTACCTGTTCATCCTTAATTAACTGATCTTGTTCTTCTTTCTTTCATAAAATTCTTCCTTATTGCTGCAATAAAAAAGATCTTTTTTTAAATGTGTTTTTATAGCGGCAAAGAAAAAAAAAAAAGATTCATTTAGTGCTCTACAAACTTAATTTTAATTGAGTTTGAGGCAATGCCACACGTTGCGTTAAAATTCTAAAAGAATAACGTTATAATATTTAACATTAAAAATACTAACATTTTAAAACTGGAATGAAAAATAAAAAACTCAAAAATTAACTTTTATGCAATATAATTAATGATTATCTTAAGAAGTTAAACTAGTTTTAATTATTAGAATTGGTTCCATTACTTTCAGATTTGTTTCTTTATTATTTCAACAACAACAAGCTAAAAGTACAATACAGTAAATTCCCATATAACGCACTCCCCTATAATGCGAATTCGTATAACGCGACGAAAAAATTGTCTATAACCTGACGACAGCATCGGAAGGCAGTATTAATACTGCCTTCCGCTGCTATTGTCAAGGAGTACTCATACAACGCTATAAACAGTCTCGTATAACGCGTAGGATAAATTTTTTAACACTTACTTATATCACTTACGTTGATTATAATAAATAAAAAACCAAACGATATTTATTTCGTTTCCATGACAACTTTAATAACTTTTCCGTCGAGTTATACAAATCCGTATTTTCGTAGTCGAGGTTTTACGGGGTTTACTTGAATATAATATTTTTTAATAAATAAAAAAACCAAACGATATTTATTTCGTTTCCATGACAACTTTAATAACTTTTTCGTCGAGTTATACGAATCCGTATTTTCGTAGTCGAGGTTTTACGGGGTTTACTTGAATATTTTTTTTTTTTTAAATTCAGTTACCTGAAATTCTGTATTCTGTTTTGTTTATTCCTTTATTAAAGAACTTTCTTTAAAACAAGTTAATTAACACACTGCACACAATAACGATCTAAATACTGTCGTATAACGCGGAATGTATCCCCCGCGTTGCACCGGAGTCCACTGTACTCCAATTAAACATTGTTTACAATAGTATTTATTCCTTTTAATTTACATTAAATTATTTGGTTAAATTTTTAACAATCTAATTTTATGAGAAACAACAAAAATAATTTTTATTAACTTTGCATAATAAATCTTAAAATGCATATTTTCAAATGAGTTAATATTTGTTTCAATAATAAAAATATACTTTGATATATACATTCTGTTTGAGAGATTTGTAGAAACATTTTTATTACAGAGAAAATTATTAAAAGGCAATGGGACATATTCTTTATATGTTAGTGCAATTAATCCTATTTTAAATAACATTAATGAAGATTATAATAATCATAATAAACAATAAAAAAAATCCAAATATAATTTTCAATATTAAATTTTATCTTAATGATAAAATCAAAGATTTTAAAATATTTTATTGACAAATGACCACACACACAATAATTATCAGCCATCTATGTAACTTAATCAATATATTTTCTCCCTCCATTCTCTTATCAAAATATCATCTTATTGATACAATCTATTCACTTTATCTTATTTCTGTTCATGACATACTTTCATTTTCTAGATAAGAGATAACATATATTTCATTTATAAATCATATCATATTAATATTAGTACAATTTATTTGATGAATTAAATTAATTAATTCTTATATAATTACAAAATTTAAATTTGAAATTTTAATGATTGAAGGGGGAAGTAATTTCAAGATTAAATAACAAAAGATGAATTCTATTTTTGATCTATATTTAAAACCACTCTAAATAATTATTTCCTTATTTAAAGTACCAAATTCTCCTCTTTTATAAAATTAAACTAAGAAATTAAACTTATTCAATAGTTAATAGATTTCTATAAACTTTATTTATTCTATTCAACATTCAAAATTAAACTGTATATAAAATATTATTAATCCTGTTATGCTATATTATGTTACGAAGAATAAAATGTCTGAAGAATAATGGCATGTTATTATCTTTTAACATATTTTTCTGACATTATGTAAGTTGTCCAGTTGAACAGTCAAGTTTATTGGTTGTACTGTATTTACGTAGTTTTTTATGTCACTTGACAGAAATGATGATGAATGATGACAGATACCAGTCTTACTTGAAACAGTCATTATATTTAGATGACTAATAGTTGTTATATATAATTTTGAAATAACTTTCCATTATATAAATTTTTTTCTTACTTTAAGAGATATGCATTTAATTCATAAAAGATGCTTAAATATATTTTAAATTTTTGTGTTAAAATTAAATAATTTAATATTAATGAAACTGTCATCAATCTATCATTGTAAATTACTCTTAGGCCATAACAGCTAATAATACAATTTTGGTGGAAAATTTACTTTTTTCATGTCAAATTTGGTCAATGACCAAATATTTAATTATGATTAGTCATCATATATAGAATTATATTTTTTAAATTAAAGAAATTAATAATAAACAAATCTATGAATTATTGGAATATATTTATTCATTGTATGTATGACAGAGTAATAATTCCATAACATCAATATTTAAATAATTTTTATTCAAATTATAAAGTTAATTTGATAAGCAAGATTATTTAAGTTTAAAACTGCATTGTATCAAATAAAATTTCATTTGATAGCAGCAATTTTCAAAGTTAACATTACATCAATATTTCAGTTCAGTTATCCCCTTTTTTCTGTTTTGATAGGTGATAACCAAGATCCAGATGCATTAGGAATATGTATTATAACATATCCCAGGTATCTACGTTATAGTGCCATGTTAAGGCGTCTAAATGGAGAGGTTGGAAAATGGCTAAGCAACACGTTGATAGTAGCATTGGGAGGTTTTACGGTGACCAGTCGTAATGTGTATATTTTGTTTTGTAGAGATTTTTTTGATCATGAAGGTCTAGCACAAAATGATGCCAACTGTGATCATTTAGGTAAAATAAATTATTTCAAATGGATTTTAAACATTTTAATTTAAATTTTAAAATAAAATTTTCTCTTTGACAGCACCAATTTTCAAAGGTAGACCAAGAAAAAAGAAACCTAAATCTCTAATAAATTCAGATTATCAATATACTGAAAATCATGTGAACAAGGTCAGATTTTCAAGAATTTCTTTTTTACAGTTTTATGTTTAATATTTAAAAAAATTAAAATTTTTCTGAAATTTAACCTAAACAGTCTGGAAATTAAATTTAAGAAGCAGTAATGTACGGAAGTAATTCTGTAACTATGTAAACATATGGATTGTTGCATAATAATAAATGCCTATTTAGGTTACAGACATCTGTAAAATACCAGTTTGAAATACCATTATCCAATATTAAATTCCTTCTAACTCTATAATTTAAATTTCAATATATTTTGATACATTTAAGAAACTTATTATTATATATTCTTTTGTTAATCTACATTGAAATTGGATATTGACAGAAATGATATTTCAGATGATAATGATAGTATTATTAAAAATAATTCAATTTAAGATTAAATTTTTACTTATGAAAGAATTACTAGTAGTTAGTTAATTAAAAGTAATTATCATATTTTGAAGCAGATCAAAAATTATATAGAAAGCTAATAATAAACAGAATGTTGCAGATCTGTATGTTTACACTAAGTGTTGTCTGAATTTTTAATGCAGATTAAAACAAGTACACCAAAGAGATCCTTGGGGCAAGTGGAAGAGGGATTTCTACGAAATCTCTTTGAATTTATGAAAACTCGAAATACTCCTATTCACAGAGTCCCAAATTTGGGGTTCAAACAAAGTAAGTAGTTTATAACATACACTTTAATATTATAATAATCTAATGATGTATGTAGATATATGTGTATGTGTGTATATATATATATATAAAATGCAATTTTATTTAAATGCATGATAAATAAGCATGACCAAAAAATATTCAAAAGAGAATTAGATTTTTATATTTCTGATTTCATGGTTTCCATTGACCTATTTTTCTGTAATTCAATACAAAAGTTTGCTTAACATTATTTGAAGAATCAGGTTTAGAACTTTTCCTGGTCCAGTTCACATCAATTAAGGTTATTATGATCTGCGTATGGCATACGTTGATGGAACAATTCTAACCAAAATTGACCCACTTACGAAATAAATAATGACAGAAAATTAAACAAATCACAGAGAAAATTTTAAATTCTAATTTTATAGATGAATTATATATCAATATTTTCATATATTAGCATATAATTTTATTCTGTAAATAAACAATACTTGAAATTAAATAAATAAATATTAATTTTATTTTTGTTAAATACATATTTTTTCATTTTTTTCTAGTTGATCTCTACCTCTTTTTCTCCCTTGTACAAAAATTAGGAGGATATGAACAGGTATGTTAAGCATATCAAATTACTAAAACAATTTTTCTGTTAGTCACTTCTACAAATTTTGAAATTAATATTGTAATATACATTATTGTTTTAAAATATCTTTAATGCTGTCATGTGTTTACTTCCTTATATGATTATACTATATTTATCTTGTTTGGCCTTGCTTGAAAGAAATATTGTGTTCACTTATGAATATGAACATTTTACAACAGATAAATATTATTCAATATAGAAGTTTTTTATTTAGTATATATTATTTTCAAACAAAGTAAAAGAAAAAAGAATTGAAAAAAATTAGATTTTTTTTTTTTTTAATATGATTGCATTATTTAAATTTCAATTATTTTTTGTTTCTCATTGACTTTTAATGACATAATTATTTATAAAGTACTATATTCAAAGTTTATTTGATGAAATTGATAATGATGGTTGATGTTGCAATATGTTGCAACAATTTTTTTGAATTATTGAAATATAAGGCAAATTTTTCATCAAATATATGTATAATATAATACTATATATATTATTCATATATTTATATAGATATATTATTGAAGTTTAATTATTAAATGACATTTTTGTAAATTTAATCATTTGAATTACTTATATATATGCAATTTTTATAAAAATTATCAAAATAAATGCAATCATTTCATCATTCATTATTTTTGTATTTTCAGTCATCATATTTCAATTTTTAAATGATGATTGAAAATATGCATGACATTAAAGCAAATAAAAAAGAAGTAAAATTATTTATATTAATTTAGGAAGGTTATATAAACAAATGATGAAATCATTTTCCACATACTTCAATTGCAGCCAATTGCATATTGATAAAAATATATTTACGTTTCTTGGAAAGAGAATTTACATATTATTATTTAATTAAAAAAAATAATGTTTATAATGCAATAACAAAAATATACTGTTATTTTTTTGTATTGTAATACATAATTATTTTTTCTAAATAAAAAAAACCTTGTTTATATAAAAGTTTAATTTAAGATGGGGAAAAAAATTTTAGATAAAACATGAAGTTAATAATCTCAGTTATCAGAATGACATTACAATATTGGGTGGAGTTGAATAATGTCTTCATTGGTGATGTGCACAATTCCCATTATCTGAGTTAATGACATATGACCTCGACTAGATTTGTTAAAGCATTAACATAATTATTATTACAAATTTATGCATGTAGATGTTTTTAACAATGCTATTTTGAAGTAAATATTTCAATTTATATATTCTATCATACTTGCTTTGAGAAAATAAATAAACTTGAAAACAATTTTTTTAAAAAATTCAACTACATTTTAAAACCAACATATATGATTATTAATAAATTAATTTTGTGAAAAATATGTTAAATAGTAAAAAAAAAATAATTCCTGAAAATTCTTGAAATTTTTATTATTTACAAAGCATTTCTAAGAAAATATATATTCATATGTTTGATGAATTAAATTATCAGTAAAGAGTTAGATTTTAAAATTATATATATGCAATAAAATTCTCATATCCTCTGCTATAATCAATAAATCAAATAATCAGAGTCATTTTTTCACAGGATAAAGCGTATTTCAGTATCAGAAAAAATTAATTACAAAACATTTTCAGCCTTTTGACCAGCTGTACTTAAGAATAATTTGAACAAAATATAGAATGCATATAATAAATTTAAATAAAATAATATGCAAAAACTTTAAATCAGAATAAGTAAATAAAACAGCACTAAATAGCAAGTATAAATTTTTTTAATTGGTATAACGTTTTCGGGCCTTAATATGCCCCTCTTCAGTACCATACAATAACCACAAAGTTTAAACGGAACATTCCAGAATATATAAACGATATTTGAAATATCGTTTATATATTCTGGAATGTTCTGTTTAAACTTTGTGGTTATTGTATGGTACTGAAGAGGGGCATATTAAGGCCCGAAAACGTTATACCAATTAAAAAAATTTATACTTGCTACTTAGTACTGTTTTATTTACTTATTTAAGAATGTAAGCAAATAGTTTACTTTATTATTTTAAATCAGAACATCCTATTATTCATTCTGATCATCCTGAATATAAAAAACTAACTATTCACAACATTAATGTACATTACTCATTAATAATTTGCTTATTAAAGTTTAGGTTATTAGAAATTATAATAGTATGTTATTATTTAAAGATTTTTGCATCCAAAAGATGTATGACGTATTCTTTTATTTAAATTTATTATATATGCATTATATTTCGTTTGAATTAATCTTAAATATAATAGAGAGTGATCAAAATACTGAAAATACTTCAGTGATTTGTTTTTCTTGATTTTAAATTACATTTTATTCAGCTATTTTAAAATATTTCAGTTATCTGATTGAATGGATTTTGTGTGCTTTTTATTTGAAGTTACATTGCATATGTTATACTTGTTAGAGAACAATTCTTAATGCCATTTTATATATAAGTAAATATAGCAAATATCATTAATCTTTATCTGCTTTCACTAAAGGATCCAATATCAAATCCAGCACTTCGCATATACCAAAATATGAATATCCATAATGTATTTTTTGTATTTTTCAATGGTTTTGTTACTATATAAATCTCTTTAAATCTCTAATATATTTTTTATCTGTATATAAACTTGAACTATGAGACAATATATTATTATTTCTATTGGAATATTATATATATAATCACTATAATTGTTTAAATAAGTAAATTATGTTTTATGTTTTATTTACAGCAAAGATACAAACAAGTTGATTAAGTAAAAACAACATAACTATACAAACCCTCCTAAAAAAAAGGTATATATAAATGTCACAGGTATTGAAAATTATAAAAGTCATTGAATGCTTATGCTGTATGAAATACAAAACCTCAATACACCTTTGATGTTCTAACCTTTGGGACATTCAAAAAATCATAATTCTGAGATTTCTGCTTGGAATGTTAATAAATTTAAGGCAATATTTGATGAAAATTTTATAATTTTTAAGTAATAAGTAAAATCTCAATAATTTGCATGCCTATTGCCACATTATGCTTAAATTTGAAGATCACTTGGCATTTAATGGCTCTGAAATTCAAAATCTACTAACAAGGAATAACTAAATAGGTAATAAATATCAAACTATCACTTGGCATTTAATGGCTCTGAAATTCAAAATCTACTAACAAGGAATAACTAAATAGTTATTCCTTGTTAGTAGATTTGTATTACAGAATTTATAAGATTTCTCCTGGTTTATGAACTAGGGGAAATCTTATAGATTCTGCAGTCTGCTTTACACTATTTCACTTCTGTAAAAGTCCTATATTAGCATTTGTTTTCACTAACTGAAAAAAATCTAGAATACTTATGCTTTTACAAAAAAATGAAATGTTAAAATAGTGTTCAGTATTTGTTTTGCAGTAAGCATTATAGTGGCATTATCAAGCTCCTTCTGCCAGGAACTACACTCAGCATCAAGCCAACATAACTTTGAACTGTGTCTGTGAGCATCTGTGCTTTATTCTTGATTTATTTTGTATATTGATTCATAAGACATGTCCTAAGGCAGGGGTGTTCAACCCATTGATCGCAGAGAAATTTTTGGCCAGTCTCTTGTTTATTCCTTCCAAGTTGATTCCTCCTTACAAATTTAATTAAAACTGAAAACATAATGATAAATTATTATTTTATATTATTTTTTTAATTCTCTTTAAGTGTATTGCTATTGTTTTATTTATTTTTTTTTAAAATTATCAAATCAAAAATTTTTTATATTTTATATTATTTTTTTAATTCTCTTTAAGTGTATTGCTATTGTTTTATTTATTTTTTGTTAAAATTATAAAATCAAAAATTTTTTTTATCATTTCGAAATATACACATGAAAAGTTTCCAATATTAACTGATATTGCGCAAAAAATTCTGTTGTTGTTTCGGATTGACATACTTGTCAGAATCTGCTTTTACAAATATGAACTTCATAAAAGATCAAGAAACCAAATTATAAATGATCATTTGGATGACTGTCTGCCATTGGCCACTTCACCTGACTGAAAATATTGCAAGCTCCAAACAATGTCAAATTTCACATTAACTTATTTTTTTTAATCAACCAGCATTTCCAGTAACTTTTGAGTTTGTAATCAATCTGTTATTTTTTTTAACTTTAGTTTTCCAAATAGAAAAATAAATATTTTATTCCAATATATTTGTTTTATTTGTTGAATTAAAATAATTAAAAGTGATAAATAAATTTTTAAATGCACAGATAAAGTTTTAGGGCTAGGAGAATGGGTCCTCTGAAGTGAGTGAGCACATTTAACTGTATAGTTAAATGTATAGTTTATACAACTGTATAGTTGTATGTAATCAAATATCAAATTGGGGAGTGTTATCTATCTAAGAGAGTAGATCAGCAAATAACTTAGTATAGAAAAGTAGCTCCATAGTAAAAAAGGTTGAACACCACTGTCCTAAAGTATCAGAAAAATCTAATAGAGTTCATAAAGGTGTTATACTTAGCATAAAAACCTGTTTTGTGTTATTTGTTATGATTTGGCAGGCTATTTTTTGTCTGGGTTGAGTTGAGTTAGATTAGATTAATTAAGCTGCCATATCACACACAAATACAATTTAGTTGGTGGTGGCCACTTTTAGGCTGAGCTCACACGTACAACAGCAGAACCACACCACGACCATAAAACTGTGGTTGGTTTGTGGACAGTCATGAATTATAATTATATTGATATAGGGTGCATTCCTTTATTGGATGGTTTTCTCACTGATTAGACTGATGGTGGCAGAAGTTATTTATTTCTTCTTGAGAATGAGACCGACATTTTTCATTTTTTCCGTGATTGGAAGAATAGTTATTTTTGATCCAATCACAGGAAAACAAAATACATCGGTATCATTTTTGAGAAGAAATAAACAACTTCTGCCACCACTAGTCTAATCAGTGAGAAAACTGTCCAATAAAGAAATGCAACCATAGAAACACATTATATAACTCACATGGACCATGCGTTGCGACAGCGATTGAAACCGACTTCAGTTAGTGGTCCGTCTGAGTTAAATTACATGTTTCTATATGTATATAATTATAATTCATGACTATCCACAAACCGACTACAGTTTTGTGGTCGTGGTATAGTTCTGCTGTGGTACATGTGAATTCAGCTTTAGAGCCTATCACACTGGAAAATCGAAACATGTTTTCAACAAGTCGAACCCTGATGCCTCTTGAAAAACTGGAGCTATGAGACCCAGAATTAATTTTTAGGGCTAGGAGAATGGGTCCTCTGAAGTGAGTGAGCACATTTAACTGTATAGTTAAATGTATAGTTTATACTTTCGATTATTGAAATAGGAATTTTTTCAAAAATTTACTTTTATAATGCCAAGATAAAGCATAATGACGAGCTGTGGCAAAATTTTAATTATTGAATAAATGCAATATTTTCATTAAATTTTGATTAAATTCCAATAAAAATTGATTTAAAAAAAACTACATCATCCCACGTTAATCCATCATTTAGAAGTTGAAAACGTGAGCTTTCTACCGATTCTAGACTGAAAATCAAATTTCCAAAGCAAAATTTTAGGTCAAAATTTCCCGCGAAATTTTTGTGGAAAAAAGCTGTGAAAATTATCAATACAGTAAAACCTGTCTTGAGAGACCCTTGCAGTCAGCGACCACCTGTAATATAAGAACATGTTTGTTTGGAACGGAAGAGTTTCCAATGTTAACGACACTGAATTGAACGGCCACCTGTCCCACGTGACCAGCGGCCAACTAAAATATGTTTTTATTATTTATTTTAACAATAACTAATTTTATTCAATTTTAAATAAAATAGTTATTTTATTTTAATATTTTAAACTATTTTAGATTATCTACAAGATTCTCTTACAAATCAGTTTTATATTCATATATCAAAACATTAAATTCCATAGTCTTTTACGTAATTATGATTCATTTCATTCTCTTTAAACAAAAGAATGTGAAAAAAATTATTGATTTTCTCTCCAGTAGACCACAGAAAGATTGATGATAATGAGTACATCATTGAGAAGATAAATCTCTCTCTCAATAATAAGCTTAACATTTTTAATTAAATTGTATTGTTTGATGATTATTTTTTGACTTTTCTTTACAGAGATTTTGAATTTTAATTTTATTTATACATATTCTGAATTTGTTGATAGTTATGTTATATACCAGGGGTGGCCAAACTGCAGCTCAAAAGCCACATGTGGCTCTTTAATACCTTCAATGTGGCTCCATACCATGAAAGTCAACAGTAAATATGAACCAAATACTTAAGTTAAACAAATTACTGATATATTATTATTTTTATCTATTGTAAAAAGTAGTATGCATCTATAAACGAATTATGATCTGAAATAAACAATTTTTAAAATCATTATTAAGATTACCCAAAAAACTGATGCTGTTCTCACTGATCAGAAAGAAAATGCGGCTCTCGAGTATTTGAGATTCTCCTATGTGGCTCATAATGACATGAAATTTGGCCACCCGTTTACAGCAGTTTCAAATTCACAGTCTATGGACAGCACAAGGCTCAAGATGCCATTTTTGTTTGTTCTCATAACATTTATTATAATCTCAAAAGCACAAAAGAAAATATTCAGGAATAAAACACAATTACTTTGAAATATTTGAAAATCACTTTAAATATTACAATAAATTGTATTGAAATTCAATAAAAACTTAATAGATTTATAAGTTTTGTTTTTTATAAATTTGAAGTAATATTCTGTATTGAAAAAATCTATCATTTACAAACAATTTTATAATTTTGAATGTTTATTAATGCATATTATTAAAGAAATTAAAATGTAAATAGTTAAAATAATCATTCTTTCAGACAATTTACCTCATGCAAAAATCTTTACTTTTCCATAAAACATTAATTTTATTTGTAGCCCCTAACCAACCAAATACGAGGCATATTCGAAAAATAAGAGCTGTTCGGTCATAAAAAAATATATTCGTTAGAAAAATCTTTTATTGGTGATTTTAGTTTCCTACAAACCTACTTTACTTTTCCACATAATTGCTGTTCACTTCTAAGCACTTTTCCTAACATTGCACTAGCTTCTTCAACCTGTCTGTATAAAAGTTCTCCGTCTGGGAATTTAACCAGTTGACAATGGCAGTCTCGAGTTCCTTGCCACCAAGCCATTGTATCAAGTGCAAGAAGAAGTAATAGTTGCTGGATGTGAGGTCGGGACTGTAGGATGGGTGGTCAAAACATGATTTCATCAGTCTGGATACTGGGCCTGCCACTCTGCTCTTCATCATGCACATTTGTGCAGCCACTTTTAGTGTTGACACCATTATCTAACTTTTCCTTCACTCATTACTGTACTTCACTTACATAAACTAGGTACAATTCCTGATGAATTTGAGCAGCTGTAGATTCTTTTGCACACAAAAACCGAATAACAGCACATACTTTGCAAGTGGCAGGAGCAATGATTTTTAAAGCCATTGTTGTTTGCTTTCACTGACAGTCAAACGACTACCAAATCAAAATAATGCTTTAGTGGCTTCGTAAACAATCCATAGATTGGGCTGCATTCGTGCAAGTTTGTTCTGAGCTGCCAACATTTAAATATAAGCAATAGCCCTTACTTTTCGAATACACCTTGTATATCTAAAATAGTTCTTTGAATAAAATCAATCTGAGAGTGCTGTATGTATATATATGTTTATTTATTTTACTATATTTAGATCATTAAATAATCAAATATTGCTTTAAGTGAATAAGTAAAAGGATCAGGTTATGATTAATATGAATATTTTATGCTAGTTAATCTGTGCAAGGTATATATGATGGAAAGCCAGTTAAGAGAAATGAATAATGAAAATATTATTATTATAAGAGAAAATAAAAGTGAATGATAGACTTTCATGTAGAGTGCTGCATTATTGAAGTATCTTTAGTAATGATGTTAGTAATGATGAGATAATTATCCATTACAATACTTAGGAAGAATGAAGTTATTATAAGAATAAACATGGCATATGGAACTCAAAAAATTCTAGTGTCTTACATGTGTGAGGGGTGGAAATTCATGTTGGATGTGGTGTGTCTTTCCTCATCTCCAAATCTCCATTTTTTTTTTTACTTTCAGTTTAGTATAAAGAAAAAGAGGTGGAGAAAGGAATGTTGAAGGGGAGAGAGATGTACTAACAGAAGAAATATGATAATGTTTCACATTATTATCTCATCAAATCTGTGGACTCTTGTCCTCTATAAGTTATAACAAAATAGTACATACAGGTGTCATGTGAAATTAATGAGAAAACAACACTGAAAGACAATAAAAGATGAATATCCTCCCTTTCCCTGGGAAGGGTGAATGTAAAGGTCAGTGATATCTGGGCTCAGATATAACAGCTCTCATTTTGGATGTGGTCAGGTGGTTTGTGATCAGTCATTCGTTGATCAGCAATTGTCTTACGGTTTCTGATTAGTGGAAAGCCAAGTTACGCTATTCTTATATTTTCTACATGATTTCTTTCTTTCTTCGCTTCTGTAACTATCAAGTTCTCCTCTTCTGACTCTCTCTGACTAACTTTTGACTCTGCATTTATCCCATCTCTCTCCAGAGAAGGAACTTTCCCATGATGATTAATGGGTAGTTCTTCATCTGTTAAGAATGATGAATTTTTTTATCGATTTCTATCATCAAAATTAATATTTTTCTCTTTTGACAAATTTCTATAATTTAAGTTTTAACATAAATTTATAATTTTTCTACAAAACAAGAGAGTGCTGTTTGTCGGTCTCCAGAATCTGACATCTTGAAAATTAATGGGAAGACAGGAAAATGGGGTTAAAACAACAAAATAGCTTTATTTCAAAGTAAGTGCCACACAAAAGTTGGGATGTTCAGTGAACAGTCACCACATGGTGACCATCAGCATCTCTACAGAACTCAAAGTGATGCAGTGTTTGTTGAAATTTCATCTCTAATTCACAGATAGCCTTGTTTGTTGGATCTATCTTATGAAAATTCCTCTAAAAATTTTCTCTAATTTCCATGCATTTCATGCCTTTGATCTTGCATGTTATCACAAGCATTCATTTTTTTGTAGTTCTGTAGAGATATTGACAGTTGCCATGTGGAGATTGCTCACTGAACATCCCTATTTTTGTATAGCATTTACTTTGATATAAAGCTATTTTGCTGTCTTAACTCCATTTTCCCGTATTCTCATTAGTTTTCAAGATAGATAGTAACTTTTGGGACACCCTGTAAAGCTTCCCTTTTTTTGATTAATATCTTTTGTAGCAATAAGAATTATATGCTCCATTGATCTTCTAGATTGTTAGTAGTCCAACACTGTCATAATGAATAGAAGTTAGAAGCCTGATGAATTGATGCCTATGGTTGTCTGTGTCCCCTAAAGGGAGAAGCTCCACCACACTATACTACTGTTTGTTGATAATCAGTGTAACAAATTTTTATTTGGGTTTTTAAACCTTAAAATAAAAAAGCTAAACTGTCAAGCATGGTAAAATCATCTTGGATACAGATAATAAATATGGGGTATATAGAATATAAATAGGGAAATAAGAGAGCACAATTAAAAACTTCTGAATGAGACATTTTAAAAGCATTTGAGTATGTTAGAAATAACATTATGAGATTATTGTCTGGGATGGTGCTGATGAAAAGAACAAAAAACTTATTTTGTTGATGCACAGCTTTTAATGTTGTTTTCCATGTATTCATCTGATATAAGAAAATTATTAATGATGGATGTACTGTTTTAAGAAATGGCCTAGCCATATATATGACACACTGGCAACTGCTTTCTAGTAATCAATGCATGTAATATAAATGGTACTATGTTGTTTGAGGATTTAATGTAGAACTACTGAATCAATAATAAGTTTTTCTTTCATTTCTAAAAGTTTATCCAATAAACATTTTGTTGGTCTGTCAATATGATATTTTCATGATAGTGAGTATAGATTTTTTTTAGCAATGCACGAAATCTGAATTTTATATTGTTAAAGATTTGAAAGAGTTTAAGAAGTTTGGTTTCGTACTAACTATGTATAGGTAAACATGTGATTGCTTCATACTGTGCATCTGTACTTTTGAATTTTATATATATGATATAATATATAAAACTGGTACTTGAATTGTTTCTGGATGTTTAATGAATGCTATAAATAATGAACAATGTAATGATGAATGCATCTCAAGTTTCTAATTAAGCATACTACATATTGTGAGATTCCAAAACCCACTTTTAATTTCCTTTTCTATATATTCGTCTAAATAAGATTCCAAACCCAACCTTTGCTCCCTTTTTCTATAAATTTGTCTAAATAAAATTTACAGTTATTGCACACATTCATCTTGGAGATATCGTGCAGGAGTTTTTGTAAACAGTCGCCATAGTTAAAAGTCTCTTATTACCAACTGACTAACCAATCACCACAAATATACTACAGTCACCGGTTTTCCGATACCATCCTTTGAAGCTGTGTTCCCTTCTTGCTCCTTTCCTCTATCGATATATATATGTAAAAATATTTTTTGTGTTTTATTTTTTTTATAATATTATAAGATATTGATAATTACATACTATGCTAAATGTTAGAATGTTAAATCGTTAATATTAGAAAATATATATATTTTAAACGAATGTCCTAATTATTAATTATTTCTTATAACTTAAGAAAAATAATATTAAATAAGTATATAATTATAATTGGATAAAAAGATCTGCTTTATTTAAAGTTAAGCAAGCATAAGAACGAAGAAAAGCTAGCGAAACCGAGAAAATTTTTAGACTAGAATTTTTGAATAATCTTTTGGCATGAGTAAGAATTTTTCCACTTAAATTACAAAACTTGTTATAAACCATACCTCGAGAGAAAAAATAAAGTTCTTATCACTGACATTAAGGGGTCAAAGTTTAACGAATCTCCCAACAACCCCCAAGTCTTAAAAAAAATAAGATCTTGACAGTTCTGCCGCCAATGCTAGGAAAAATCATCATCTGTTGGAGCGAATGGGATTCGAGAATGAATTCGAACCCTTTCTCTCATCCGACGGGATTGGTGAAAACATTGAGGGGCAGGGATGGACTCTGCTCCATAAAGTTGGAGATCAGTGTTGTCCGAGAGCACTTGTGGTGTGTCCGTCAGTTGTCCGGGAGAACTTTTGGTGTGTCCGTTGTCTTGTCTAGATGTCTTCCGTCTCATAGAACTATTCATCAAATCTGTTGAACCAACTTTAGAAGAGGAAAAGAAGAATTTGAGACAGCTCTCTCTCAGAAGGTATTGTTTATAGGCGCTAAAAAGAGTTCGTTAAGGTTAGGACAGGTTATTATAATACGAAAGGTTTCCTTGGTTTTTCTTGAGCTATTAGTATTAGAATTAATAATTTGTATATGTCCATTCTTGAAATTGTCTGTGTTTGTTCTTGATGAAGGTTAATTTTGTATATATTAGTTTAGTGTCAATAAATGTTTTTGTTGTTATTATTTAAATTAGTCGTATTTACTTCTGTGTGTTTCCAACAGCATCTGAACTCTGGAGTTGTCACTTATCCACGCGCCAATATTAAAACTTTCGGCCTTACATTCTAAAATCCACATTTGGTGTGAGTGCAAAAACTTAATCACACCTAGTGTCAGAATCCTGACTCAACTGTCTCTGCTCGTCAGTTGAATCATATCAAAATCAACCCTCCAGTCCCACAATATTACTTGAGAAACTTCTTATGAAATTATATCTAAATATTTCATTTGTGTTAAGTATCATATTCCAAATTCTTCTAGTAATTCATTAATTTAAATTAAAAATTAAATAGCTCTGTTATATTTGAGAAACTACAAAGAAATAAAAGCACAATAGCAGGTTAAACTCAAAAATGTTTAATTACAAAGCAGTAAAAACATTTTCAGCTTCAATTTAAGCCCTTATCAGTTACATTGTGTTTTTACAAAATCAAAAAGAATGTTGAACATTCAAAATTCTACATTTAAAATAAAAAAAATTTCATGTGCATTCTAAAGATTTATAGTTATCCAGTTATATTATATATATGATTTGGTTAGTTTATTGATTAATTGATTAATAATAATTTATTATTTAATGATTTTTGATTATTATTATTGATTAATCAAAAATCATAAAAAATAATGTTTAATATTTGATTTTAAAAATTAAAAAATTATACCTTCCAATTACTTCTAATTTTCTTCTCTCTTTTAATGGCATCTGTAACTTCTTTTTTCCAAGCTTTTATTTCAGTAATATTAATTTTTTGTTGAAAACCAAGTTTATAACATATTTTATACCATAAAAGCTCATCTTCGGCAAGATTCTTCCAACTATGGCTTACCTATATGAAATGGCATAATCAAAAAATAATTAGTTTTCTCTTAAATAGCAAAAATTATTATTGAAACACATCATCAACAGGAAAAGACTTTATATATTAATATAAGATTTTTAGTTTCTGAAATGAAATATTAATTGAATTAAATCAGTAAACTGCAATAAACTGGCTATACTAGTCAAAATACAGCATGCCACAATATTCATTATTATTTATTTATTTTAAAACTGCAATAGATTTATATCTTATAATGATATTTATTCCAGAGAAATCATTTACATAAAACAACAATGACTTCAAATTACAACATAAATTTTGTATATTTATCTAAAATTAAGCATTAAGCCACCTGTGCAATACGCTTATAAATTTCAGCTGAAGCTTTTAAATAATTTAAAAATGATTTGCCATCCCAGATTCTATAGCTTCATTTATGACTTTTGCTAGTTGGCTCATATTTTGAGCTTTTGATACTTAAGCAATAAACTTTTTTGGGAGGAAAAGAACATCAATAAAGACTAATTTAATAATACAGTATAGGTCTAATTATCCAAGATAATGTGGTTTGAAGAACCTCAGATAATCAAAAACTTAAACAACATGGAAAGTTTGATAAATTATTATTAAATGAATTAAATTTATATACATTAACATTATGATAAACAAACTATTTTTAGTCAAACTTATTTATTAAACATAATTGCTTTACTGTATAATTAAAAGGTGAATTGTCATTCACTCTGTGTTAATTTTTTAAAATTTTTGCAATAAAAATAGTTGTAAATAAAATTAAGTGTTTTATTATATATTTTAAAATACTTTTAATTTTATTTACAACTGCTTAAATTATAAAAATTAAAAAAAATTAATGCAAAGTGAATTGTCATTCACGAGGTGAATGACAATTCACATTGTGAATTGTCACTTAGTAGGTGACAATTAATCTTGTATGAAGGTGACAATTTATCTTTGTAGGTGACAATTCATACTTTCACACTACAAAAGGTGATAATTCACCTTGAAATCTCAGATTAAACAAGACTCAGTTAATTGGGACTCTACAATAATTTTATTTTAAGCATATAATGAGAAAATTTATTTATTCTTTGTATCCATTTTCTCAATAATTCATACAAATGCACAAATATAATTTTCTTGTTTATTAGCACTTGAATCTAATTTTAACAATATTCTTATTGAAAGATCTTTAAAACTAATTCTTTCCTGATTCTAATATATTAATAACTTTTATATATTTTTGCAATATGTTCATTTGATTACACAATGTTTTTAATTATCCTATCTATATTCCTGAATCCTTACTCTAAAATGTAATTTAAAAAAAATTTAAATGTGATGAGGCCCACGACAATCTTACAGGCTCATTAAATGGCCCTTGAATTAAAATGAGTTTGACATGCCTGATCTATACTTTAAAATAACTAAGGTGTTCCATAAAAATTTTGGAATTTGTGAAATATTCTGTCATTGAAAAAGATTGGGAAACCCTGACTTACAGGCATAGTTAAGTAAATTCTTAATAATATTTCGTTATTAGGAAAAGAAGGAATGTTAATTATGAACTGGTGCATATCGTTCAGGCTTTGCAAATTTTGTTTTTCTCATCATTAAAATAAATTGTGTCAGCTCATTGTCTAGTTCTTCAACATCAATGTCATTGAAGTAAACTTTTTTATTTCATTTGTTTAATCCGATACATTCTTTAACTCTTCAAATTTTGTAAAAAATACTTGAAATATTTTGTTCATTTCTTGATATTTTTGGAATTTCGTGTAAATTTCGGTTCAAATTTTGTCACAAATAACATAGAATGTATTTATTTCAAAATCTGCTTGACATTTTTTATTTTTAAATTTATTATTATTTATTTTTTGTTTTTTCTGTACTGAAGCCGGGCCCATCTGAATTACAGGCCCTAGACATTTGTCTTATTTGTCTATTTATTAATCCAGCACTGACTATACTGTACGTATATAATAATAGTAAAATGTTAAATAGTTAATGGCAAAAAGCCCATCTTTCTGGTGTTTCACCTCTTCAAAGCCAAGTAATTGTTCTTTGACTGCTCCGCATCCGGTTTTACTAAATTAGCATTATTTTGTTAATTG